>JAJPUD010022694.1:0-21015 GCA_023553655.1 Myrmecobius fasciatus | reverse complement strand
GACCTGCGTTCAAATGCTGGCTCAGCCCCTACAGTGATCTCTTTTCCTCCCCTATAAAAGGAATTGGACCAGGCAAGCTCAGGGTCTATCACCCTCAGAGTGTAGGAGATAAGAATCAGCCTCAATGTCACGGAAGCCTGACTCAATTGCCTGGGTGAACCTGGAAAAGTCACTTACATTTTCAGCAACCTAGGGGCTTCTTTCAGATGAAGCTATGGATGATTTCACATGGGAGAGGGGGAGAGAGAATCTGGAGCTCAAAATTTTAAAAAATCAGTGTTTAGAATTTTTTTACATATAAATAGCTAACAAAGTAGATATAAATATATTTTAAAATATACATGCTATATTTATATAAAAATATGTAAGTTTTTTAAAAAGACTTAAATTGGTGGGTAAAAGCCAAACTGTATTGACTGAGAGATTTTCCCTGGGAGGCCGGTTGATAGAAGGCATTCCCATGCTGGGAGTTCCCCATGTGGCCAGTCCTGTGTGAGAACACAACCTTGTTTGCTGCCATACAGGCAGGGGAAGTGGGATGAAATGGAAAAACGGGCAGTATCAGAAGCTAATTTCTCTGCATCAGTGAAATCACAGACCCAGTTCCAGTGCTTGCCACAAGTCCTGGGGCTTTGTATAGAGCAGGGACCTCCTGTGGGTTCTGCCCTTGCTGCTCAGGCTCTTTGATGTTCAAGGTCACAGGAGGAGGGGTAACCTCACCTTCACTAGCTGCACGTCCTGATGGGACAGCTGGCTCTGGGGGAGCTTGTCCTTCTGTGTGACCCACGGGTGCTGGAGAACCTGCTTGGCAGTCAGGCGTCGGTGGGGGTCCACATGCAGCATCTTGGACACCAGATCCTGGAGGGCAGCAGGAGAAAGAACAGGCATGAGAAGGGAAAGCCCAGCATCCAAGCCCAGAGACACCCCCGGGACCAGCTCTTCTGAGGGAATTGGGAAACTTCCTCCATCCACAGGTGACTGCTTCTGTATAGCCACATTTACAACAGGAAGGAAGATGGGGACAGAGATGGAATATTGGCTTGTCACTGGGGTGGGGGAGATAAGGCAGGGGAGGCTGGCTTTTCTCTTTCTGAAAAGACCCTGCTGCTAGACCACCTTCCATCTGCTCAGAATATGCGTGAACCTCATTATTTATGTGTTGTTTCAGCCGTTAGAATGGGGGCTCTTTGAGTGAAGGCACCTGTTTGCCTTTCTTTTATCAAGAGGGCCTGGCACTACGCCTGGCACCCAGGAGAGCTTAATGCATGGCTGACTGACCAGCCTGTATCTCCAGCTCCACTGAATGCTCTCCGGCCCGCTGCCTTACCTTGGCCGTTTCTGAAATCGTGTCCCAGTTTCCACCACTGAGAGTGAATTTTCCTCCCCCGATCCGGGTCAGGATCTCCTCTGGGGTATCACTGGGCCCATTTGCAAAGGGAGTGTATCTGGAGGGGAGGGGAGACAGTCAGTGCAAGTCTCACTCTATGGCTTGTTTTTGTCTAAGGTAGAAAGTCCCGAGATCCTGGGGGTCCCAGTAGAAAAGGCCCTTGTCCACCAAAGGTCTGGCTGATAGCCTTAGTTCCAAGAGGCTAGGCAGACCTGAGGGGTGGCCCAAGGGGAGAAGGGAAAAAGGGGGAACAGAGCGCAAGGATGTCCAGAGAAGGGGGAGGGAAGAGCCAAGGCCTGAAATCCCAGAGACTAGAACTTTGGATACCAGTTAGGGACTGGTGTAGGAGGGAAATGGGGCAATAGATACATTTTCTTAGGAAGGCAAGCAACAAGCTATCGATTATACCCATGAAGTCAGCTGCAGCTTAGTCTGAAAGAACTGCCTATAAGTGACCTCCCTTCCAACTACTCCGTAATCATTTTGTATATTGTGTCCTAATGTACACACTCAGCCCTGAAAGTCTTAGCTCAATTTTAAGCGTCTAAAAACTGAAATATTAATCTTTAATAGCTCAGACCATATATTAATATTGTATGTACACATTAAGCTTTAATATCTTAAAACTACCCTAAGGCTTTTGGAGTGCTCTGTGTGTGTGTATGTATGTATGTATGATGTACACACACACAAACATAAACATGTGTCATGTTAGAAATGTAAGCTCCTTGGGGAGCAGATTTTGTTTCACCTTTGCCTTTGCATTTCTACCTTCCAGCCTCAAACAAGCAGGAGCTTCATTAATGATTGGTCACTTATGACTTGGGCTCCCAAAGAATAGGTATAAATAGATTTTTCTTTAAATTGATAAGAAACATTTACGTGAAAACATCAGTAAGCATCATTTGTAATGGGAATAAGCTAGAAACCTTCCCAGTAAGATCAGATATGAAACAAGAATGCTCACGTCACCAATATAATTCAATATTGTATGGGAAGTCCTCGCAATAGCAATAAAAGAAGAAAAAGAAATAGAAGGAATGAGAATGGGCAATGAAGTAGTAAAACTGTCTCTTTTTTGCAGACAATATGATGATATGCTTGGAAAATCCTAAAGATTCAACTAAAAACTTAGTTGAAACAATAATTTTAATAAAGCAGCAATATATAAAGTAAACCCACATAAATCATCACCATTCCTATATTTCACCAGCAAAACCCTACCATAAAATAATTCTAGACAGTATAAAATACCTGGGAGTACACCTGCCAAAAACTACATGAAGGAAAGTATAAATACCTTTTTACAGAAATGAAATCAGATCTAAATAACTGGAGAAATATTGTTCATGGGTAAGCAGGCCAATATAATAAAAATTATAATCTTATCTAAATTAAATGTATTTAATTACCAAAGAATTATTTTACTGAGTTATAGAAAATAGCAAAATTCATTTGGAAGAACAAAAGATCAAAAATATCAAAGGAATGAGTGGGGGGAAAACGCCAAGGAAGGAGGCTTAGAAGTAACAGACCTTAAGCTATATTATAAGACAATACTTATCAAAACTACCTGATACTGGGGCAGCTAGTTGGTATAATAGATAGAGCATCAGCCCTGAAGTCAGGAGGACCTGAGTTCAAATCTGACCTCAGACACTTAATACTTTCTGGTTGTGTGGCCCTGGGCAAGTCATTTAACCTCAATTGCCTCAGCAACAAACAAACAAACAAAACCAACAATAACAACAACAACAACAACAACAACAAAAACAACTATCTGATAATAGTTAAAAAATAAAAAGTAGATTCAGTGGAACAGAGTACACATACAATATATAGCAGTAAATGACTACTAATAACCTTGTGTTTGACTTAAGTTTGGGTGTAAAGAATTCATTTCTTAATAAAAATTATTGGGGAAGCAGGAAAGCAGCCTGGCAGAAAGTGGATATAGACCAATATTTACACCATTTATCAATATAAGGTCGGAATGGATACATGACCTAGATTTAAAAAGAGATATTCCAAGAAAATTAGAAGAACATGGAACATATCAGACATATGGAGAGATAAACAATTTATGAACAAGAGATATAGAACATTATGGGGTGTACAATGGATAATTTTGATTATATTAAGTGAAAAGACTTGTACAAATAAGACCAACGTAGCTAACATCAAAAGACAAGCAGAAAATTGGGGAAAAAATTTTATAGAAATTTTTTCAGATAAAAGTCTCCTATCTCAAATATATAAAAAGACTTTGTCAGGCCTATGAGAATACAAGTCATTGCCCAACTGATATATGGCCAAAGGATATGAACAGACAGTTTTCCAATGAAGAAATCAAAACAATTTATAGTCATATGAAAAAAACCGTTCTAAATCATTATTGATTAGAGAAATGGAAATTAAAACAACTTTGAGATATCATTTAATACCTATTAAACTGGCTAAAATGATAGCAGGGAAAAATGACAAATGTTAAATGGGATGTGGAAAAATCAGGACACTAATTCACCATTGGTGGAACTATGAACTAATCTGACCATTTTGGAGAGCTATCTGGATTTATGCCCAGAAAGTTATTAAGCTGTCTACACCCATTGACCCAGCAATGCCATTATTAGGTCTGTTTCCCAAGATGATAAAGATGAAATATTTATAGCAGTTCTCTTTGTGGTGGCAGAGAACTAGAAAGGGAGGGGATGCCCATCAATTGGGGAACAGCAGAGCAAGTTGTAGTATGTGATTATGATGAATACTATTGTGCTGTAAGAAATGGGGAACAAGTGGATTTTAAAAAACATGGAAAGACATGCATGAAATAATGAAGAGTGAAATGAGCAGAAACAAGGGAATGCTGTAAATAGCGATAGCAATATTGTCTTAAGAACAATTCTAAGTCATTTTCAGTGCCATCCTGTCTCCATTATCTCTAATCCATCCTATGCATTGCCGCTCACTTAAGTTTTATTATTCTCACCATCTCTGAATAAACACCACAGTGATAGCTAACATTATTTATGTGAGTTTGTGTATGTGTGTGTATATATGTAGGTCGGTCAGTTAGATGGCTCAGTGGATGGAGCACTGAGCCTGCAATCAGGAAACCCTCAGTTCTAATCTGGCCTCAGACACTTAACTAGTTATGTGACTCTGGACAAATCACTTAATCCTGTTGGTTTAATTCAGTGGAGAATGCCAATATTTTTGCTGAGAAAAGCCCATGGATAATGTGGTCCACAGGATCACAAAAAAGTCAGATATGATTGAATATACAGAAGCACACACATACATATAAAAAATTCATACAATATGTATACATAATACATATACACACATGTATATATTATATACACACATACACATATATATTTATATATACACACACACACATAAACTGAGGTCCAACAAGTCATGATGAGGTACAACAGATCATAAAGGGAACTCATCTGGAATGAATTCACAAACCATTTTCAAATCACAACTTTATTATGATGCTTAGCAAACGGCCAAAGTTCCTAACAAAGTCACAATTTTCCAAGGGGGAGAGTGGGACCTTTTGTGGGAAAGGGCCCTAAGCAAGATGTGCTAACTATGCTAATTGTGTCCATCAGTAAATCAGTGGTGGTTGTGGTCATCCTGTTATACAAGACAGCCATGGGAATTAATGGCTTAACCTCCAGACTATATGAGGTAACGATGGGAGTTACATCAAGGTCTGTACAGGATGGCTCTGTCTGTACAAGCTAATTCCACAGGGTCAGCTTGCTCCTCACTGGGCCATCTCAGATACTGGGTTGCTCCAGGGACACGGTTTTTGCTGGATTATTATTATATATATATGTATATATATATTATATATATAAAACGCATCTTAGGCTTTGGAAGGTAAGAAGGAAAGGAAGATAGCCTCAGGGTTATTGAACTACATGGCAGAAGGAGAACAATCCCTGGCACTTGGAGGTAGAGGGTAGAATGAGTGCTCCAGGGTCAGCTGAAGGGGGTGGAGGGCAGGGAAGCTGTGAGGTGACCCAGCTGGGGTCAGCCACTGGAGGGCAGGTGGGGCAGAGAGGCAGCCACTGGTAACGAGAGAACAAAGACTCCTCAGTTTTTTATATACCCCATTATATATATTGTGTATACACAATATATACATATATACTACATATACATACATACACACTATACACATATATACACACATATATCTACATACAGTATACGTAATGCTTTAAGGTTTCTAAAGTGTGTTAAGTTTGCTATCTCTTTTGGAAGCTTGTGTGGGGCTTTTGAGTTCACAAAGAGCTTTTGTTTCTACCAAACTCACTGGGCAAGAAATTCTATCCCTATTTTACAGATGGGAAAACTGAGGCCCAGAGAGATGAAGTGATTTGCCCCAAGGTCCCATAAGCCCTAACTGACAGAGAGGCAACTTAAACCTCGGCCGTCTGGCTCCTGATCCAGGGCAGTGTCCGCTCTGCCAGCTCTCCAGCGATAAATAACCTGCCTCCTTCCATTATCTACATTTTTATCTACATAATAATTATTTACATAACTCTCTACATTTCTCTGGCAGTAAAGAAACACTTAAAAGGTTCCTGTCCCAATTAGGGGAGGAGGAGGGGAGGAAATGCTGGAACCTCCACCCCTCGGGGGTCCTGATAGAAGGCAACCCCAGAGAGGTCCCATCCTCTAGGGGTGGGGGCCCCCACTTACCCAGCCAGCATGGTATAGAGAAGGATGCCCAGACTCCAGATGTCACAGCCTTCATCATAACCCTGGCGCCTCAGAACCTGGGTGAGAAGAGCACCATTCACAAATAATTACTTGCGTCTACACAGCATCGTTAGGTGTGTGAAGCCCTTTATAGGTATGACTTTGTTTGCTGCTCACTACAAGCCCCCAAGGCAGCAAAAAAGCCTGGGACTGGGGAGAAGGATGTCCTGAGCTCCATGCCCTGCTTGCCTCCAGCCTGCCAGGAACCAGTGCAGAGTTGGGGAAGGATTCCTTCTCTGGGAGTGCCCGGTACAAGAAAGGGCTTTCGTAGCCCTGAAGCCTGAGACCCTCATTCTATAGATGAGAAACGTGGGCTAAGAGGCCAAAGGGGATGTAACTTGAATTCTGATCACGGATCAGACTTAGAGCTGACAGGAGTTTATTTCCTTCATTTTATAGAGGGGGAAACTGAGGCTTAGTGAAGAAAAGGGTCTTGTCCAAAGTCACAGGATTCCAGATTCAGAGCCTCAGAGGCCATCCACTCAAACCCTCTCATTTTACAGAGGGGGAAACTGAGCTCAATTCCATTCAGTTTGACAACATTTACTAAATGCTGTGCTAGGTGCTAGTGATGCAGACAGTTAACCAACCACTCTATTCAAGGAACTT
Source organism: Myrmecobius fasciatus (assembly GCA_023553655.1). NCBI lineage: Eukaryota > Metazoa > Chordata > Mammalia > Dasyuromorphia > Myrmecobiidae > Myrmecobius > Myrmecobius fasciatus. The sequence continues at coordinate 14,234 of JAJPUD010022694.1, read as the reverse complement.
TCATTCTATCTGGGCAAACAATGACAAAGACAACCAAGTCCAGGGGCCTCACCAGGTTATCTGACCCTGCTGAATAAAAATATCCATTTGAAAGAAGGAAAAAAATGAATGCAAAATCTACATAATCATTTGTTAACCACAGAAGAATTCCAGAGGATACCATGGAAGGGACAGGACAAACAGGATAGGGACACCAATGGGATGAGACTGCCCAGGGAGGGCCATCATCAAGGACTGTGCAGTGGAAGGTCTTTGTCCCTTTAAGTCAAACAGATGCTGCTGCTTCTCCCCTGCCACCTACCCAGGAGCAGGCCCCCGGAGAGAAGCCAGACTGCACCTCAATCCCAGGGCCAGGCCCTACCTCACTGTGGGTAACTCCAAAGCATAAGGGGAAAGGTTCTCTGCTCACCTCTGGGGCCACGAAGTTGGCAGTATAGCAGGGAGTCATGAGGAGCCCGTTCTCTGCTCGAAGCTGCTTGGCAAAGCCAAAGTCACAAATTCGGATGCTCTCGGGGTTCCCGGACTCATCCACGTAAAGGATGTTGCTGGGTTTCAGGTCCCTGTGAACTACCTGGTGGACAAACAAGAACTCGGAGATCAGTTCTTGGGTAGGTGTGATGGGGTAAAGGGACAAAGTATTCCAGAGTCAGCTAAGTGAGGGGACTAGCCAGAACCGCCCAGGGGTCTGAGAATGGGCAAGTCCAGATGTCAGGAGGGCAGGCGCTCATGCAAGCAATAAGCATTTATTAAGCACCTACTGTGTGCCAGGTAGGAGAATACAGTGTAGGTGAGCTAATGAAGAGGTACAGGGAAATCCACCCTGGGTTCAAGAGTAGAGTGAGAATGGAGAGGAAAACGGACCTTAGGCTTTGGGGGGTAAGAAGGAGAGGAAGATAGCCTCAAGGTTATTGAACTACATGGCAGAAGGAGAACAATCCCTGGCACTTAGAGGTAGAGGGTAGAATGAGTGCTCCAGGGTCAGCTGAAGGGGGTGGAGGGCAGGGAAGCTGTGAGGTGACCCAGCTGGGGTCAGCCACTGGAGGGCAGGTAGGGCAGAGAGGCAGCCACTGGTAACGAGAGAACAAAGACTCCTCAGTTTATTAACTAAGTAGAATGTAATTCCCTAGATGGATGAGAACGTTTCCCTCTTTCTTTTAGGAGGCATCTAGGTGGCACAGTGGATACAGTGCAGGACCTGGAGTTCAAATGCAGCTGCAGACACCTACTAAATAAGTCACTTTATTTCTGTCTGCTTTAGTTTCCCCATCCTTAAAATGGGGATAATAACAGAACCTACCTCCCAGCATAAAATGATGCCATATTTGTAAAGCACTTTAAAAACCTTAAAGCACTCCATAAATGCTAGTTGTTAGTGTTGTATTATCCCCTAGTGACTATCATAGTATCTGGCATACAAGAGGTGCTTAATAAATGTGGCTCATCAATAAACATTTATTAAGGGCCTCCTAGGTTCCTGGAATGGTGCTCAGGTCTGGCTACACTTGCTGTTAACTTGCAGATTGCAGTTTATACAGAGGGAAGAAGAGGGAAGTCGCTGGGAAGTTTTCCTAAAAGGGAACCATGAAAATGAATACCACATTAAAAAGAGAATGTAAAGCTAGATCAGGGCTCGATAACCCCTTTGGTCTGGGGGGCCCCATGGGGACAAGGGCAGGGCGAGGGAGAGGAAAAAAGTCAGGGTGTGGCGAGGCTTCCAGTCCCACACGCTCACACAATCTAGCAATTCATCGGCCTCTATTTCATGCTCCAGACTTCCTTGAGCACCAGGACCGTGTGTCTCCCCTTTCGGGAACGAGCACACCATCTAGGCGCCAAGTAAATATTTGTTAAGTAACAGAGATGAAGAAGAAGCCGAAGGGCACAGAGAGAAGCAGAGGGATGGGCCGGAAAGCTATTAAACTGTATATATACTCCTTCTGACCCAGGCTATTGGGTCTCTCCCCCAAGGAGATCAAAGAAAGAGGAAAAGACCCATATGCACAAAACTATTTATTGCAGATCAGAACTGGAAACTGAGGAAACGCCCATCTACTGGGAAGTCGCTGAACAAGCTATGGTGGAATACTACTGTGCAATAAGAGACCACGAAGGGGACAGTTTCAGAGAAACCTGGAAAGACTTACATGAACTGATACAAAGTGGAGTGAGCGGAACCAGGAGAACAATTTATCCAGAAACAGCAACATTGCAACTCTGATCAACATAATGACCAGCCACAAACCAAAGAATTCAAGATGAAACAGAGAACAGACTGAAGCATGTTTTTCCTATTTCTTTTTTTAGGGGTGGGAGGAAATGACTAATGCAGAAATTTGTTTTACATGACTATACATTTGTGCAAGAAGGGTGGAGAAAGAGAATTTGGAATAAAAATATAATAGATTTTTTTCAAAGTAATCTCAGGAGATAGCCAATCTCTGGCCAGAGATCCAAAAACAGATCTGATTATATCATACTACTACTAGGATATCTTCAATTGCTTCCTATTGCCTCTAGGACAAGGCTTCCTAAACTGTGGCTTGAGACCCCGTATGGGGTCTGGTAACTGAATGTGGGGGTGGCAAAAAATTTGGCAACAGTAAAAGGTTTCTGAATGCTCTATGGCTAGCAGTATTAAATATTCCATCAAGATTTAACTCTTAGAGGCAGCTAGGTAGCCCAGTGGATAGAGCACTAGGCCTGAAATCAGGAGGACCTGAGTTCAAATGTGGTCTCAGACACTTAACACTCTGTGTGACCCTAGGCAAGTCACTTAACCCCAATTGCCTCAGCAAAAAGCAAAAAAAAAAAAAAAAAAAAAGATTTAACTGTTTGTGTAAAAATAAACAAGCATATCCACCTCAGTAATGTACAAATTTGCTTTCATCTTTAATAAATGGTAAAATTTTATGTATACCAAAGAATTGTTTTAAAATAAATTTCTTTAGGATTTATTCTCAGCAAGTATTTGATTTTCATACCTATTTTATATACCTGGAGTTGTATAAAAATTTCTCAGGAGAAAAAAGGTTGAGAGTAGAAAAAGTTTAAAGAACCCTGCTCTAGGATAAATTCTCAGCCTGGCATTTAAAGTCCTTCACAATCCGGGTCCCACCTTCCTTTTCAGTCTTGGTTTCTGCTACACAAATAACTGTCTGACTTTGGGCAGACTCTGTGTCACAGTGTCCACTTTTAGGATAGGTCTCTAAGGTCTAAATTCCCACTTTTAAATTCTATGATGTATAAACCATACCTGCCAACCGCCTGCATCAGAGGAAGTCCCCATAAGAATTCTTTAGCAGCACAGACCTGTGCATCTGTAGAATTAGGAGGGTCTTCCAAGGGGAAACAATAGATGAGGAGGGGAAAGAGAGGCTCATTTTGAGAAGTGTCTACTCTAAGATGAATAGAGATTCATCAGATCTCGCCATCTCAGAGACAGGAGGGACCTCAGAAGTCATTGAGCCTAACTACTTAAGACAGGAACATCCCCAACAAGTACAAGTCTCTGTTTGTAGAGGAAGGAAGAAAAGGAAGGAAAGGAAAGAAAAGAAAGGAAGAAAGGAAGGAAGGAAAGATGGAAGGAAGAAAGGATAGAAAGCGGGGAAGGAAGGAAGGAATAGGGAAGGAAGGCTAAAACAATCTCAACAGACTTTGGACAGAAAATGGCATCTGCATCCAGAAAAAGAACTAAGGAGACTGAATGTAAATCAACACAGGCTTAGTTCTTTTTTCTGTGGGTTTTTTTTTTTAAATTTCTCCCATGGTTTTTCCCTTTTGCTTTGTTTTTTTTTTCTCCCAACATAATTCATAAAACAAAAAAAATTTAATTAATTAAAAAAAGGAAGTAGGGAAGGAAAGGAGGGAAGGAGGAAGGAAGGGAAGAAGGAATGAGGGAATGAAGGAGAAGAGGGCAAGGAAGAAAGGAAGGGAGACAATGAGGGAGGGAGGGAAGGAGGAAAAGAAAGGAGGGAAGAAAGAAGAAGGGAAGGAAGAAGGGAGGGGAAGGAAGGGAGGGAGAAAAGAAGGGAGGAAGGAGGGAGGGAGGGAAAGAAAGGAGGGAAGAAAGGAGGGAGGGGAAGGAAGGAAGGGAGAAAGGGAAGAAGGAAGGAGAGAGGGAGGGAAAGAAAGGAGGGAAGAAAGAAGAAGGGAAGGAAGGAGGGAAGGGAAAAAAGTAAGAGAGAAAAGAAAGAAAGGAAGAAAGAAAAAAAAGAAAAAAAAGGTGATACTCTGTACCAGGCATTCCACAAAGCATGTTATAAATTGTATCATTTGCTCCTCACAACAACCCTGGGAAGCAGGAGCTATTATTATCCCCATTTTGGTTGAAGAAACCGAGGCAGACAGAGGGTAAGTGAAGCTGCAGTTCACCCAGCTTGTGTCTCTGAGGCTAGATCCAGGCTCCATGCACCGAGCTACTTAGATGCCTCTAGAGATAGAGAAATTGCCATGTCCCAAGGCAGCCCATGCTACTTTAGGGGAGCCACAGACAGGACACAATGTGTCCTATAGGCCCCAAATCTGCCTCTTTCTTCAAGTTCTACCCCATGGAGCAATGGGAAGCAAGTCCTCCACTAGGAAACTAAGGACTTGGGCTGGAATCCTCCTCTCCGGCCCAGAGCAAATCCTTTCCGACAAGCTAGCCTTTCAAGCACCATCGATGCTTCCCCTATCCTCGCCCTGGTCTCTGCCATGACTCTCTGAGGAGTCCCTTGACTTTTTTCCAGGTCTGGCGGGGTTGCCTAGATCTCTTGAGGTCCCATCCAGCTCTAACTCCTAACATCCCTGCTTCCAGTCCAGGGACAGCTGCCTGGATCTTAGTTCTGTTTTACAGGCGGCTTCCCAAAGATCAGTGCTGGACATGGCCACAAAATCACCTTACTAAGGCTGCTGAGAGCCTGCTCTGAGCAGGGCCAAGTGGCAGCTCATGGGGACACAGAGATGTCTGAGTCCTCGCCTTAAAGCACTCCAGGGGGCGGCCTATGGGCCCAATGGGAAGGGTGGACTCAAAGTACTCAGGGCGCTCGGAGCAAAGAGGAATAAACATGGGGCTGGTGGGATCAAGGCCACCGATGGCCCTGAAGGGGAGAGAATGATGTACATGTAGGTTCGCAAGAGGTCCAGAGAGATTAAGTACCCCAGGCGAGAGCTGAGCTCAGCCTGCCAGGCTCCATACCCACCTCCCTCACCGGCCAGGCTGCGGGTACCATACCCACCTCCCTCACTGGCCAGGCTGCGGGTACCATACCCACCTCCCTCACTGGCCAGGCTGCGGGTACCATACCCACCTCCCTCACTGGTCCCCTGGGGCTGACTCACCCCCTGGGAGTGCAGGTACTCCATGGTCCGGCAGAGCGTGTGCAGGACGGAGCTTGCCTCACGTTCCGAGAAGAACTTCTGCCGGAGGATCTTGTCTAGGAGCTCCCCACCTCGCATCAGCTCTGTCACGAGGTACACATGTTTGCCGTCATCATACACCTGAGGGGGCAGAAGAGCAGGTGCATATGTGGCTGCCTCCCAGCTGGCGGGTGCAGAGACCCACTTGTGAACCCCCCAGTGTCACCAGAGCCAAGGCTGGTCCTCAGAGACCCAGGGATGTTTGGTAATCAAAGATCACAGAGTAAGAAGTGGGAGGGCAGATGCTGAGTGAAATGAGCAGAACCAGGAGATCATTACACACGGGAACAACAGTACTATATGACGATCAGTTCTGATGGACATGGCTCTCTTCAACAATGAAATGTTTCAAACCACCTCCAATTGTTCACTGAAGAAAGCCATATACACCCAGAGAGAGGGATAGGAAATGTGGACCACAACATAACATTTTCATGCTCTTTATTGAGGTTTGCTTGCATTGTGTTTTCTTTCTCTGATTTTTTTTTCTTGTAGATAGGATTTTTCTTGCACAACAACTTGTCAAGTATTTTATCATTATTAACATGTATTAGACTTCCTGCCATCTAGGGGAGGGGAGGGGACTGGGGGTAAAATTTGTAATGGAAAGCTTTGTAAAGATCAATACTGAGGAACTACCCATACATATGTTATACAAATAAAAAACTTTAATTTAAAAAAAAAAGAAAAGAAAATAACAATGGTTTTCAACCCCCCCCCCCAAAAAAAAAGAATTGGGAGGGCTGAGATCTGGACCCCACAGGGTGGCAGAAACACCAGAGCAGATTCAGAGCTGGAAGGGGCCGTCCAGCCCAACCCTTCCTTCTTTCCGAGGCACAAGGAAGTTAACATCCAGATATTCTTTAAAGGGCCACCCTGACCCTTCTCCAGGTTGGGAGGTAACGTGGTGCAGCACCAGTCCTGGAGTCAGCAGATCCAGGTTCTAAGTCCTACTTCCAAGGCTTTAATTAGTTAAGTGACTTTGGGAAAGGCATCCCAAGACCTCAGTTTCCCCTGTAAAATGAAGGGAATGAACTATTGGTCTCTAAGGATCCTTCTGGATTTGGATCTAAGATCCTATCATTGTAACAACCAGTGCTTTGCCTTGACAATATGGTTCTTAGCCTCAAGAGTGAACAGAAGCGATGTATCCGTCACACAATTATTTAAGTACGATTACAAGGCAGAACACAGTGGGAGCAAAGGAGAGATTCTGACAGAGTTTTACAAAAATCCAAAGCGGGAGAGATCTTTCATGGGAGGATGGAGGAGAGATCAGGGGAAGCTTCATGGAATGGAAGCCACCAAACTGAGCCTTGAAGAGAAGCAGGATTTCAGCAGCAACAAATGAGAAAGGAATGAGCCCCTGGCATATAGCAAAATGAAGAAAAAGTTGGGAAAGGGGCAGGACAAGATCAGGAAAAGTAGCCAGGTAGGCTGGGCTATATAAGCAAATGTGTAAGGGAATCTTGGGAAATCTGGCTGGAAAGGGCAGAAGGGCCTTAAATGTCAAACTGAAATTTCTTGGGTAGAAAACTGGAAACAATGGAGCTATGATGGAATATTACTGTACTGTGAGAAAAAAATGAATGAGAAATTCCGGACGGCTTGGAAAGAGTTCCACGAACCAAGGCAGAATGAGTTAGAATGAGTTAGGCAGAACCAAGAAAACAATATACATAATGACTACAACAATGCAAAAGGAGAAAAGAGAAAACCCCAAACTGAACTCTGTGTAATTATGGCGACCACATCCAGCTCCCAGGAAGAGCTGAGGAAATGTACCTCCTTCCTTCTGGCTGGGAATATGCTTGTAGAATATTGCAGATAGCATAAGGCCCAATCAGTGGAAGGTTGGTTTTGCCAAACTGTTTGTTTTTTCTTTTATAATCTTGGTTATGTGGGATGGCCTCATAGGTGGGTTGAAGAGGGATAAATCTGGAAACAAATTAATTTAAAAACAATAAAATGAGAAGAAATGTGACATAATGGATAGTGAGCTAGCCACAAAACCAGGAAAATCTGGGCTCATGCTGTCTCTCTTAGTGTTCTAAGCCACTCTCTAAGATTTCGCGTTAGAGAGTGTTGAATAGCATTGGAGGAAGGAGGATCCTCATCTGGAAATTCCCTTTACCCATAAGATAACAGTCCAACCCCTATCTCTATCCTATCAATAAAAATCGGATTATAGTCCATGGAGCCTAAATGACAGAAATATTAAGGTTATAAATTCCTTACACAAAACTTTAATATGGACTAAAACTATCTTCATAGCCATATGTTATTTTGTTATTGTTTAGTTAGAATTCTGTATAAATAGACAAATAAATAAATAAAGAATTAATTTCTTTTTAATGTCAGACTTTTGTCTTAGATGCAAAGAAGACTATGAGCTCATTTGAAGAAGAGGAAATTGTTTTTTTCTTTCTTTCTTTTTTTTTTTTTGTCTTTGTACCTCCAGCCCCTCCAGCCCATTAAAACATAATTGAGTTAATCAAATAGAAAATCCTTTCAAGAAGTTACCTACAAACATAAGACTCCACTGTATACAGTCACATTCTAGATCTTGCAGATCCTGAGCTTGCATACGGCATAGGAGAAGGCTCAATGGCCTCCACCTTCCCAGGGCATTCCTATTAATAGGCACTTGACAAAGCTTTCTCTAAATACTGACCCTCTATATCAGGGGGGTTGCTTTGGTATCTGGGAGCTAGAACAGAGACTGGGAGCAGGGAAGCCAGATAGAAGATGATTTTAATAATCCAGGCAGGAGAAGTTGAGGGCCTGAACAAAGACTGTGATGATAGTGTGAGGGTGGGAAGGGACCAGTTCAGTCAATAAACAGTTGTTGATAAACATTTCTTAAGCCCCTACTATGTGCCAGACCCTGTAGTAAGTGCTAAGGATACAAAAAGTGGCAAGATGGGAGCTCATGATTTAACTGGGGGAGACAACAGGCAAACAAAGATGTACACCTTTCTGGGTACAGAGAGCTGGGCCAGGAAGGTGAAGGAAAGAGAGGGGTCAATGGTGATTGAGGTTGTGGGGGGCCCAAATGGATATTGGGCATAATTACTTATAACCCTAACCCTTACAGAACCACTCCTGATCTGCCCCGGTTACAGGCCAGCTGTCGGACCCCAGGGGCCAAGGGCTCTGTAGCCTTGGAAGTATCACGGCCTTTTAGAACCTCGATTCCTCATCTGTATAAAGGAGGCCACGCTGGTGTGGGAAGTCGGGGGCAGCCCCCAGGCCCCCTCCTCCTTGACTCTCCCTGCTTCCTCCCCCCCACTCACATCTTTCAGGGTGATGATGTTGGGATGTTGGCCATAGCGCAGAAGGATCTCGATCTCCTCCGAGGGGTCCCTCTTGCTCTTGTCGATGACCTGGGAGAGAAGAAAGAGGGGAGGCCTCTAGCACAGGGTAAGGGGGAGCACCAGCGGGACAAGGCCCATGGAACCCCAGGCTTTTAAAGGAAGAGCTAACCCCAAACTAACTCCCAGCGTCACGTCAGCCGCAGTCTGGACCCGGGGGCAGGAGGGGGGATGGAGGCGATCCCCACCTTGACGGCATACTCCATGTTGGTGGCCTTGTGGATGCAGCGCTTGCACACCGAGTAAGAGCCCACTCCGATGGTCTCCTTCACGACGTAGCCATCACTGAACACCAAGCTCTTCCCGTGCAGTTGCTGGGGGGCGGGCAGAGAAAGGTCAGAGAGGGCCCTTCCAGCCCCACCCTTCAGGTGGTTCCCCCCAAGCCCTGGCAGGATGGGGGAGGGGTGCCCGTTCCCCTCCCCTCCGGATTCACATCCCTAGAGAAGAAAGCGCTGAGCCGGGGGTGGGGGGGAGGCCAGGTGCTTAGGGCCAGGGCCGGGCTGCGAGTGTGAGAGGAGTGGGACTGTGCTGCAGAAAGAACCAGGAATCACGCGGCTGGACCCTCGCTCCCTGATCAGGAGAATGGCACGATGCTCCTGGCCCTGCCTCCCTCGGAGCCTCTGAGATGCCAGACAGACAGAACTACAAGGATTATCAGCAGACAGATTTTTCCCCAGCCCTAACACTTAAAAGTCCCCCCAGAGGGAGTGGAAGTACTGAAGCAAAGGCCACGGGGGCTCCTGGTCAGTTAGTAAGGGGGACGCCACCCCTGCATTTTCTGCCCCGAGCCCACAGCCGGTAGAGGGCAGGGGTCACCCTGCTCTCTGACCACTAGGCTTTCCGGTTCACATAGGCTGTGCGCTTGGGTCTCCTGAGTCCTGAGGCTGTAACTGGGCCTGAAAGGCCCCGATGTCCCCAGCAAGGCCTCTGCCTTGTTCTGGCCAAACCACCCCGAGCACCATTCTGATCCGGGCCCGGTGCCTCTGGCCTCCTACCTGGACCACCGAGTGCAGTGGGGCCTGGGGGGCTCGGACCTTGCCATCATCCTCCATCAAGCCTGTAGCTACGAAGCTGAAGCCTCGGAAGAGCTGGTGAGCCCCGGCGCTAGGGGGGATGCCCGGGGAGTCTGAGAGAGAGAAACCATCCAGAGTCACAGACCACGGCGGCCCAGCTCTTTCCCTTTCCTCCCGGGACAAACTGCCATAGTCCTTGGGACCCACCGAGGCACAACAGAACCAGAGAAGAGCCAGGGTGACCGTAGCCCGATTACTCCAGGTCTCTGAGCCTGATCCCTTAACTAGAAAATGGCGGCAGTTTTTATCACAAGAAAGTAGTGAGGAGTAAATGAGAGGATGTGGGGAAGTGCTCTGGACCTGCAAAGCCTCAGGGAGTCTGTCCTTCCGGACGCATGCAACAATGCCAAGGAGACAGCCACAGCGCAGAACCGAGGCTGGGAACTGTGGCTTCAGAGCCCTGATACTGAAGCACGCCTCCTACCCCTCACGGGGAAGGTGGTGGGATACAGGTGTGCAATGAGGGATGCCCGATTTCACACGGACTAAGTGCTGGTTTACTCTGCTTAACTGGCATTTTGTTACCAGGGAGGGCTCTATTGTGGGGGGGGACAGAAATCAGTAGGAAGTTTTCTTGGTGGGTTTTTTTTTTTTTAATGGGAAACAAAAAATTTAAAAAACATTAAAAAACAACAAAAAAGTAAAATATTTAAGTTTTTAAAATGTTTTTAGATTTTTTGAAAAAGAAATGAGATGGCTAATATGGAAATATATTTTAAATGATTACACATATATAATAATCTATATCAAATTGCGAGTCTTAGGAGGGAGAAAATTTGGAATTCAAAATTTTATTTAAAAAGAATGTTTAAAATTTTCTTTGTATGTAATTGGATAATAAAATACTTTCATTAAAAAAAAAAAGAAATGAGAGAACATGAACAAAACATTTTTTAAATGCACAAATGAAGTAAATCCAGAAAGGGGCACAAATGAAACAATGTTTTTTCTTTCTCTTTTGCTTATTTCCTTCCTTTCTTTCCTTGTTTGTTTCTCTCTCTCTTCCTTCTTTTCTTTCTTTCTCTCCTTCCTTTCTTCTTCCCTCCATCCTTCCCTTTCTCTTTATTTTTCTCTCTTCTCTTCCTTCCTTTCTTTAAGAAAGTACTATTTTGGGGCAGCTAGGTGGCGCAGTGGATAAGCACCAGCCCTGAAATCAGATCCTCCTGATGTTCTGCCCACTGCAGAGCCCACCCAGCTGCTTCTCTCTTACATATATATTGTGTACGGCTACCTCCTCATCCAACAGACTGTAGTCTCCCTGAGGGCAGGGACTGCCTGGGTCACCAAGTGCTAGGCACATAGTAGGCGCCTACTAACTACGTTTTGATTCACCTACCCTTGGGCGTTCGGGAAGTGAACTCTGTGTCAAAGTAGAAGGTGTCATCGGGTTGGGCGACGGCAGGCTTGAAGGGGGGTTTGATCTCACGACGAAACAGTTTCTGGAAACACAGTCCCAGCCTCGCAGGTGGCCTCGGACACCCCCACACCCCAACACAGAGGGAGGACGACGTCCCCATCCCTAAGGCCCAATCCTGGCTCCTGCCTCAGTTTCCTCCTCTGGAAATGGGGGAGTTGGACCAAGCGGCCTCTAAGGCCCCGTGAGATCACAGATGCTTCCTGGCCCTGTGGCTCAGAGGCAGAGCCTCTGGTGGCACCTTGTTCTGACCATGTGGGCACCAAGGGCCAAGTGCTCCAGGGCTGTCTTCCAGCCCGCTTATACACCCCAGGGCCAAGCAGGATCCCAGGGGCCACAGAAACCAGCACTTCCCCCAAGCTCCAGGGCCCCTGTCGTGAGAGGGAGGAAGCCCGGCAGGGATGCTGGTTGTGATGGTCTTCCCCAGAGCCTTCCCACCAAGGGCCCCCAGACTCTTGATAAAGAGGGCAGGAAGCAATGGAGAGGAAATGGCTTTAAATCTGTGGACTGTGGGAGGGCGAGGAGTGGGGGAAGGCACTTGGAGCCTCCCCGGGACTCTACTGGATGGAAATCTTTTTTCCTTCCTGCCCTACTTCCCACTCTCAAATTTTCCTGGGGAGGTGAAGGTAAAGTTAGGGTCAGAGAGGAGGGGGAGAGGGGAAGGCGGGGGGGAGGATGACAATGGGGGAGACAACTCACGTTCCAGTCTATGGTGGAGTAGAAGATGTGCCTCTTAATCTCTTCAGCCCCATCAGTGCCAGAGCCTGAAATAAACCATCATTAGCCCACCGGTGAGCATGTTCTCATCCTGGGCCGATGCCCAGCCTGGCCCCCCCAAGGCTGCGTGAGCTCTGTGGAGCCATGTGATGGGCCCCTGATGGGCCCCGAGGTCTCTCTGAGGACCAGCAGAGCCGAGTGCAGATCACGGCCCGAAGGAGGGCATTCAAGGCCCTTTCCAGTCTGGCTTGGCTCTCCTTCCAAGATGACTTCACATTACTTAAGCTCTATTTCAATCAATCAGCCTTCCCAGGGTTCTCTAAACACTGTCCTTGATCTCCTGCCCCCACAGCTTTGACTGGCAGTCCCCCGTGCCCAGAAAGCACGCCTTCTTCACCACTATCTCTTAGTATCTTGCTTGGCTCAGCTCCCAGGCCACTTCCTATAAGAAGCCTTCCAAAGTCTCCTTGGTTGTCGGCCCCATCTCCTGTCTCCTTAAATTATCGCATCTATTTCCTCTCATCCCCTGACTCAAGAGTAGGGACTACTTTTCATCTTGCCTTTATGTGTTTGGAACCTGGTATACAGTAGGCACTTAATAAATAGTTATTGGGGGTAGCCAGGTGGCACAGTGGATAGAGCACCAGCCCTGAAGTCAGGAGGACCTGAGTTCAAATCTGGCCACAGACACTTAACATTCCCTAGCTGTGTGACCCTGGGCAAGTCACTTAACCCCAAGTGCCTCAGCAAAAATGAATGAATGAATGAATGAGTAAATAAATAGTTATTGGAGTAGATAAACTACAGGGATGGACAGAACAGTGGAAAAAAGTGAGTCCAGAAGTATGACCCTGTTAATGGGCCTTTCCCTGCCCTCTTTGGCTCTTTAGGACTTGCAGAGAGAAGGGAGATTTTTTGACTGGATTTTTTGAAACAGGGAAACTGAGGCCCGGAGGTTAAGTGACTGGCTCCCAAGTGCACAGCGCAGGCAAGTGGCTGGCCGGCCTCCTGCTCTCCTCCTGAGCTCAGAGGTCTCTCCTCTCCTCTCCCCCGGCTGCCATTCTCCGGCCTGGGTGAGATACCCCTCGCCCCACACAAGAGCTGAATTTGGGAGAGCAAAAAAAGCAACTAAAAGACCTGGGTTCGAGTCCCATCCTAACAGGGTGACCTTGAGCACCTTTACTATGGCTTCTACTGACTCAGCCGGCAAATGAGGGGGCCAGACGAGGGAGCTGGACCTCAGGGTCAGAATGAATGTTGGGCTTGGAAATCAGGAAAACCTGAGTTAGCTGTATGACCCTGTGCAATATCTGAGCTCAGTTTTCCCTCTATAAAATGGGTGCAATGACAGCCCCACCTTTCCCCTCCTGGGGCTGTGTACATAAAGAGTTTTGCCAGCTCTAAAATATCATATAAAGTGTCGTTCATCTTTCTTCTCATCTTTTGTGATGACTGAAATGGTCCCGGGGCCCGTCTTATTATTATTGCTGCTGTTTCGAAGGTGGGATGCACGTGGCCCTAGAATAGCAAAGGCCTCGGTCGGGGGGCTGTTTCTAGGGGGTGGGGATGGCACTGCACCCCGTCCCCATGGATGAAGCCCAGCGCGAGCCGGCGGCCTGCCATTGTCTTCCCTGGCACAAAGGACAAAGGCGGCCTTTCAGGCAGGCAGGGGCGGGCTCTGACCTGGCCTGGCCTGCGCAGGACCTCGCTCCCCACAGCTGCAGAGCACCCCCCCAGCCCCTCGGGGCGAGGACATTACCCAGCCTGTTGGCAGGATTCCTCTTGAACAGAGCTCGAAGGAGGCTTTGTGCTTCGGTGCTCAGAAACTGGGGCATGCCCAGCTTTGCCCTGGAACAAACAAGGACAGGACATCGTCAGGCCTAGGGCGGGAGGACTCCCTGGTCTGGGGGCTGGCCGGCCTGGGCCTCCCGGGCCTTTGGTCCTTCATCTGGCCTGGGACCAGCTGGCTCTGAGTGACAGAAGGGGTGGGGAAGGCCCCGGGACCTGAGGAGGAAGAATGGGGGGGTAAGGGGAGGTACTGAGAGAAGGGCCCGGCATGGACAGTCTGGAGCCGTGAGGGCCAGCCGGGTCATTGAGGCATCACGGGACTGGCAGAAGCTACTCAACCTCTCATTTATGGGTAAAGAAAAGGCTGCACTGAGTGACCTGTAAAATTTCTTCCCAGCTCTGACCTTCTGGGTTCCTAAGGGTTCTCCCAGCTCTGACATCCTGGGTTCTAAGGGCCCTCCCGGCTCTGAC
>JAJPUD010022693.1:0-21017 GCA_023553655.1 Myrmecobius fasciatus | reverse complement strand
TGGCTGAATAAATTATGGTATATGAATATTATGGAATATTAATCTTCTGTAAGAAATGACCAGCAGGATGATTTCAGAGAGGCCTGGAGAGACTTGCATGAACTGATGCTGAGTGAAATGAGCAGAACCAGTAGATCATTATACACGGCAACAACAGTACTATATGACGATCAATTCTGATGGACATGGCTCTCTTCAACAATGAAATGTTTTAAACCACCTCCAATTGTTCACTGAAGAATGCCATATACACCCAGAAAGAGGGATGTGAAATGTGGACCACAACATACATTCTCATACTCTTTGATTGATGTTTGCTTACATTTTGCTTCCTTTATCTGATATATTTTTTGTGTAGATAAGATTTTTCTTGCACAACAATAAGTTTGGAAATATGTATATATAAATATACATATTCGATTTGCCAATATTTTAACATAATTAACATGTAGTGGATATCCTGGCAGCTGGGGCGGTGGGGAGTTGGGGGGGGGAAATTTGTAACAGAAAGCTATGTAAGGGTTAATGTTGAAGAATTACCCACATATGTTATGCAAATAAAATTAAAAAAAATAGTTGCTAAAAAAAAGCGCTAGAGAGCATAGGAATAAAGAAGCTTTTCCTTAAAAAAAATAAAAATAAAAATAAAAATGACTATTTTACCTAAATTAATGTACTTATTCAGTGCCATACCAAGCAAACTTCCAAGAAATTATTTTTCATAGCTATAAAAAATAAAAATTTATCTGGAAGAACAAAAGGTCAAGAATTTCAAGAGAATTAATAAAAAAATTAAATTGAGGTGACCTACCTATACCAGATTTAAAATTATGTTATAAAGCAGCTGTCATCACAACTATTTGGTATTGGCTAAGTAGAGTAGTTGATCAGTGAACTAGTTTAGGTTTATAAGACACAATATTCAATGACTATACTAATTGATTGATAAAAGTTTCTGGTATAAGAACTCACTTTTTGATAAACATTGATGGGGAAATTTGAAAATAGTATAGCAGAAATGAGGCATTGACCCACACCTAATATCATAAACCAAAGTAAAGAGGAAATGGGTTCATTTTGTAGACATAAGATTATAAGAAAATTAGAAGAACAAATGATAATCTATATCTCAGATTTATGGAGAAAGAAGAAATTTAAAGCCAAAGAAGAACTAGAATTACTTGTGAAATGCAAAATGATCAATTTTAATTATATTAAATTTAAAAGATTTTTTTCTTTTTTTGTGTGTGTATAAACAGAACCAATGCAGACAAGATTAGAAGGGAAGCAGAACAATTTGGGGGGGGGGGATTTATATATGCAAGGATTCTGATAAAGGCTCATTTCTAAAATATATAAAGATGACTCAAATTTATAAGAATACATGTCATTCTCTGATTGATAAATGGTCAAAAGAATGTGAAAACACAATTTTCAGGTGAAGAAATTAAAGTCATTTCTATTCACATGAAAAAAGGCTCTAATTCTCTATTGATCAAAGAAATGCAAATTAAGACAAGTCAGAGGTACATCTATATGCCTCTCAGATTGACTAAAATCAGAGGAAAAGATAATAATAAATGGAGGGGATATGAGAAAATTGGGATACAAATTTTGTTGGTTATTAGTGGATAAGTGTGAACTTATCCAACCATTGGGGAATGACTGAATAAGGTATGGCATGTGAATGTTATGAAATGCTATTTTACTGTAAGAAATGATTGACAGGCTGATTTCAGAAAGGCCTGGAGAGACTTGTATAAACTGATGCTAAGTGAAATAAATAGAATGAAGAGAATGTATACAGCAACAATGATATTATGCAAAGATCAATTATCATGGAATAGGCTCTTTTCAAAAATGAGGTTATTCAAGTCAATTCCAATAGACATGTTTTATTTATTTATTTGCTTGTTTATTATAACATACATTGCTTTATGAATCATGTTGGGAGAGAAAAATCAGAGCAAAAAAGTAAAACCATGGGAGAGAGTTAAAAAAAAAACAGGAAAAAGAAGTGAATATAATATGTGTTGATTTACATTCGGTCTCCTTAGTTCTTTCTGGATGCAGATGTCATTTTCTTTCCGAAGTATTGGAATTGTTTTGAAGTATTGAACCACTGAGAAGAACCACGTCTTTTATAACTGATCATCTTACATTCTTGGTGTTATTGTGTATACTGTATTCTTGGTTCTGCTGGTTTCACTCGGCATCAGATCATATAAATTTTTCCAGGCCTTTTTATAATCAGCTTGTTCATCATTTTTTATAGAATAATAATATCCCATTATCTTATATATTACAACTTATTCAGCCATTCCCCAGTTAATGGCCATCTATTCATTTTCCACTTCTTAGCTACCACAAAAAGAGCTGCTACAAACATCTTTGCACATGTTGGTCCTTTTCCCTTCTTTATGATTTTCTTGGGATAAAGACCCAATAATCGCACTGCTGGGTCATAGGGTATGCAGAGTTAAATAGTCCTTTGTACATAATTTCAGATTTCTTTCCAGAATGGTTGGATCATTTCACAATTCCATCAACAATGCATTAGTGTATCAGTTTTCCTGTATCTCTTCCAACATTTATCATTATCTTTTCCTGTCATTTTAGCTGATCTGAGAACAGTGAGATCATATCTCAGAGTTGTTTTAATTTGCATTTCTCTAAGCAATAGTAGTTTAGAGCATTTTTTAATATAACTATAGATGGCTTTAATTTTGTCATTTTAAAATTATTTGTTCACATCCATTGGCCATTCATCAGTTGGGGAATGACTTATACTCTTATAGCCCTAATCTGTTTATGGTATTTATGGCTAAATCATGTATCCATTCTGAGCTTATTTTTGTATGAGGTGTGATATGTAGGTCTATGCTGAGTTTCTGACATATTATTTTTCAATTTTCCTAGCAATTTTTGTCAAATAGTGAGTTCTTATTACAGAAGCTAGACTTTGGGGGCTCATCAAATCCCAGATTGCTATAAACCTTGACTATTGTGTTGTGTATTTAATCTGTTCCATTGATCCATCATGAAATTTCTTAGCCAGCATCAAATTATTTTGATGACTTCTGCTTTATAATATAGTTTTAGATTTGGTATTGCTAAGCTTTTATGTATAAGATACATACTGCTTATTATTTTAAAGAAATCTCCCTTTATCCTTATGTTCTCTAGTTTCTTTAATAGGAATAGGTGCTACATTTTGCCAAAAGCTTTTTCTGCATCTATCGAGATTATCACATGATTTCTGTTGATTTTGTTATTGATATGGTCAATGATGGTTATAGTTTTCCTGATATTGAACAAGCCCTGGTATAAATGCCACTTGACCATAATGTATTAGCCTGTTGACAAGTTGTTGTAATCTCTTTGCTAATATTTTATTTAAATTTTTGGCATTAATATCCATTAAGAAGAATGGTCTGTAATTTTCTTTCTTTGCTTTGGCTCTTCCTGGTTTAGTTATTGGTACCATATATGTGTCATAAGAAGGAATTTGGCAGGGCTCCTTTTTTTACTTTTTTTTTTTTTACAATTGCTTACATAGTATTGGAGTTCATTGTTATTTAAATGTTTGGTAGAATTCACTTGTGAATCTATCTGGCCCTGGAAATTTTTTTCTTAGAGAGTTTATTAATTGCTTGTTTAATTTCTTTTTCTAAAATGGGACTATTTAATTTTATTTCCTCTTCTGTTAACCTGGGAAATTTACGTTTTTGTGAATATTTATTCATTTCAGTTAGACTGTCAGACTTGCTGCCATAAAGTTGGGGAAATAGCTCCTAATTATTGCTTTAATTTCTTTTTCATTGATGGTAAATTCACCCTTTTCATTTTTGATGTTCTTGCTTTGTTTTTTTTTCCTTTCCTTTCTCTGATCAAATTTAAGGTTTATCTGTTGTTTTTTTCATAAAACTAATTGTTAGTTTTATGTATTAGTTCAATGGTTTTTTTTCATTTCTTTTTTATTACTCTCTTCTTTGAGTTACAGAATTTCTAATTTGATATTTAATTGGGGGTTTTAATTTGTTCTTTATTTTATTTTATTTTACTTTATTTTATTCATTTAGCTATTTACAGATATAAAATTTCCCCTAACAACTGCTTTGGCTGTATTCTCTTGCTTTCTTTCTCAGTTTTTTTTCCCTTCTTGAACCATTTTTTCTTGTGCAGCAAGATAACTGTATAACTATATATACATATATTGGATTTAACATATATTGTAACATGTTTAACATGTTTTGGACTACCTGCCATCTAGGGGAGAGAATGGGGAGAAGGAGGGTAAAACTTTTGGAATAGAAGGTTTTGCAAGGGTCAATGTTGAACAATTACCCATGCAAATGTTTGGTAAATTAAAAACAAAACAAAACAAAAAAAAAACTTTAGAACACTTTCCTCTAGAAATTTGTCTGCTCTTCCTCTTGGTGCATACACATTTATAATTATTATTATTTTATTATTTACAGAACCCCCTATCAAGATGTTTTTTCCTTCCTTATTTATTTTAATAAGATCTATTTTTACTTTAACTTTATCTGAAATCACAATTGCTGCTCCTGCTTTTTTTTTTATTTCAGCTGAAGCATAATAAATTCTGTTACAGTCTTTTACATTTATTCTGTATGTCTCTCTGTGTCAATTTTGTTTCTTGTAAACAACATATTGTAATATTCTGTTTTTTAATCCACTGTTTTGTTTGCTTCTCTTTTTATGGAAGAGTTTATCCCATTCACATTCACAATTATGAATATTAGTTCTGTATTTCCCTCCTCCTATTTTCTTCCTTGCATCTACTTTTGTTCTCTCTTTCTAGCTTTATGCACTCCACCCACTACATTATCTTCTATGAACCCTTCTCCCCTTCTTTTACTCCTTTCCCTAGTATTTCTATTCTCCCTCTATCAGCTCCCTTCTCCTTTGCATTTTCTTCTCCTACTTTTTTATAGTGCTGAATAAATTTGTATACCAGTTGAATGATTAAGTCATTACATGTTAAAGTCAAAACTGATGAGATCAAGCTCCAGACAATAGTCATTTCCATCCCTTCTTTCCCTGAATTGTAACAAGTCTTTTGTACCTCTTCATGTGAATAAATTTTCCCATTTCCTCCCCTTTCCTCTTTTTCCAAGACAGATATTGTTCCACCCCTTAATCACTTTTTTTTAATGTCATCACATCAAAGTCCATTTACAATCACACTCTCAGTTCATGTGATGCCCCCACTTTGTCTGTCCCAGTGACAGATATAGTTCTCAAATGTCATATATGTCATTTTCCAATCTAGGGATATAAACAGTTTAACCTTTAAATAATATATATATTTCTCCTGTTTACCTTTCTCTGCTTCTCTTGAGTCCTGTGACTAGATGAATTTTCTGTTTAGTTCTGTTTTGTTTTTTGTTTTTTTTTCAAGAGAAACTTTTTGAAAGTCTCTTAATTCATTGATGTTCTACCTTTTCCCTGAAAGATGATGATGAATCTTGTTTGGAAGTTAATTCTTCATTGGTGCTTTGCCTTCTGGAATATGGCATTCCAGGCCGTCTAATTCTTTATTGAAGAAGGTGCCAAATCTTGGGTAATTTTGCCTGTTGTTCCTTGATATTTTAATTGTTTTTGTCAGGCAATTTCCATATTTTTAACTTCAGAATGCAGTTTAGAGTTTCACAACAATGTTCCTTGGGGTTTTCCCTGTGGGTTCTCTTTCTGAAGGTGATCAATGGCTTCTTCCCATCAGTATATCCCCTCAGTTTCTAGAATATTGGGACAGTTTTCCTTAAGGACCCTTTGTAGGCTTTCAGGTAGACCAATAATTTTTAAATTGTCTCTTCTGGATGTATTTTCCAGGTGGGTTGTTTTCTAATGTATTTCACATTTTCTTTCATTTTTTTCATTCTTTTTACTTTGATTTTTGCTGTCTCTCAGAATTATTAGCCTCTCTTTGCACCATTCTAGTTTTTAATGTGTGATTTTCTTCAGTTAGCTGTTGTATCTCTTTTTTTTCCATTTGATTAATCCTACTTTTTAAGAAATTATTTTCTTCAGACAGTTTTTTTTCTTCTTTTTCCAAGCTGTTAACTCTCTGTTAACTCTCACATACATACCACTCATTTTCTTTTTCATTTTTTCCTGGCTCTTTTATTTGCCCTCTAAATTCTTTTATGAGTACTTTCGAGAAGCCTCTTTGGTCTTGAGACCAATTCATATCACTATTTAAAATTTCTTTGGTGCACATTTTGTCCTCATCTGAATTTATGTTTTGGTCTTCCTTGTGAACAAAGTAGCTTTCTATGGTCAATATTTTTGTATGTTTCTTCCTCATTTTTTCCCCTTTTCTTTTGGTATTTCCACATTTTTAACTTTTAAGAAGGAGCTCTGCTCCTAGGATATGAGGGGGTACTGTCTTTTGCTTTCTGAGCAGCTCTGAGCCTTGGCTTTGAGCACACGGACCCCTTGTGTTTGCAGGGAGTAACTTGTCTGCCCTTTCCAGGAAACAGCTTGCTTTCCCAGAGTTTACCTTTTGAGTTATGACTGGAAGCTGCTCTACTAATTTGCTCCTCCACTCAGTCAGGACTGAGCTTCCTACTTGCTTATTTGTTGTGATTCAGACCTTCTCACCAACTTTCACAAAGTCTATCTGACCTGGGTTGAACATTTTTTCACCCCAGTGAGACTAACCTTTCTTAAAGTTTTTTCAGTCTGTCATGGGATGGAGAGTGTTTTATTCCATCAGATTCTTCAGAGACTTGGTTTTATGGAGTTTTCATGGGAAACTGGGAGAGCTTGAGCAATTCCTGGCTTTACTCTGCCATCTAACCTCCACCCTCCAATAGACTTTTGATGGTGTGATTATCTGTACCCAGAAAGAGGATTTTCTAGACCAAGTGTGGATCACAACATAATATTTTGACATTTTTTGTTGTTGTTTTCTTGCTTTTTGTTTTCTTTCTCATCTTGATTTCTTTTTCATCTGATTTTTCTTGTGCAGCACAATAAATATGGAAATATGTATGGAAGAATTGTAAATGTTCGACCTATATTGTATTGCTAATTCTTTAGGAGAGACAGTGGGGTAGAGGGGAGGGAGAAAAGCTAGGAACAAAAGATTTTGCAAGAGTAAATGTTGAAAATTGTCTACATATATTTTGATAGTAAAAAGCTAGTACTTAAAAATAAAAAAATTAAAAAGATTTTAGGTTCATATTCTTTTTTTATTGTTTGCCCTTCTCTCCATCTAACTTCTTGATTTCAAGCTTTATGTTAATGTTAGGTTCAGTTCTCAATGTGTATGTGTGGGAGAGGGAGAAAGCCACATTGTCACAACCTTCTATTTTTGCTTTGCTGTTTTCAAATTTAGTTCTGGGTGTGTGAAAGGTTTCAGTGCTTCTATAGTGATGTGATCTGGGGAGAGGTGTGCTGCTCTCTTGATCCACAATCTGTTGGACCCTTTGGAATCCCTTTGGAATTGCAATTGATAGTGTTCCATGGATCCCCTATACCCCTGAGACTAGAAATGATAGTGCTTCTCAAGGTACCTGATCCCTTTGCTCTAGAAGTGATGTTTCCCTCTTAGAGCTTCCACTTTCTCCTGAAAGGAGAATTAGTACTCCTCTCTTTCCCTGAACTATGACCCTGAAATGAGTATAGGCATTGCAGTTGCAGTTTGTCCATTAGGGTTCCCATTTTGTTATCAAACACTCTTTTGTCAAACAGAATCTGGTCCTAAATCCATAATCTGTCTTTCTGACTTCATAAATTTTCTTGAGCTGGAAGAATATCTTACTCTAAACTTCAGTTGATTCTGCCAATGCAGAATTTGATATAAAGAGTTATCTTAAAGGGTTTTTTTTTTTTTTTTTGGTGGGAGGAAGTAATGCATTGTTGGGAGAACACAGTTGAGAGTACTTTGAATTCAAAGTTGGGAGAACTCAGCTTAGTGTAGTGAGAAAAACATTTTTAAAAATCTGGAGAAAATTATTTGAGATGGGTTCCAAAATGCCTTAAAAATGAAGCTAGGGCAGCTAGGTGGCGCAGTGGTTAGAGCACCAGCCCTGAAGTCAGGAGGACTTGAGTTCAAATCTAGTCTCAGACACTTCCTAGCTGTGTGACCCTGGGCAAGTCACTTAACCCCAATTGCCTCAGCCAAAAAGCAAAAAAAAAAAAAAAAATGAAGCTAGGGAGTTTGAACTTCAGTCTGTATGTTAGAGGCTTGTCCAGTTTGACTTTATGTAAACTGGAGTTCTATAACCATTTCCTCTAGCTAAATGTCTACACTGGCCAACTAGGGATAATAAGAAAAACATTTATTTTATAGAGCTTTTTATGAACAAGTAAGAATGCACAGAATAGAGAAACATTCAGCAAGCATCAATCCATGCATGATGAGTAATTTGATGAAAATCCATTACTATGTAATTTTCTGTGTAATTTTTTATAATGAAGAAGAATGAGTTGTGTAGGATAAATACCTTGAATATATGAAACAATATTTTGACAAATGCAAGGGTTATTTTTCATCATTTCTAATGAAACATACTTTAAATTCACTGATTTGTTATAAATATCAGTCACATGTTTTGATTTTGCTCAAGCTAAGTCAAGTGAGCTAATTTTTTCAGAGAAATGCTTTATTGTAGTTCCATCATAAAAATCATATCTGAGTCTTCATGACCCCTTTTGTTTCTTTTTGGCAAAGATACTGGAGTAGTTTGGCAATTTCTTCTCCAGCTTATTTTACAGGGAAGGAACTGAAGCAAATGGGTTAAATGACAAAGTCACATAAGTAGTAACTATCTGAGACTGGATTTGAATTCACAAAAATGAGTTTCCCCGATTTTATTCTCTACACTGTGCCACTTAATTATGCTGAAAAAATAGTTACATGATAATAAATATTTCTTAATCCAAATCACCGGTACACCCTATCTTCTTGCCTTGGTTGTTATTTACTAATTTAATTGCAGGGGAAAAAAGTTATGAAGAATTGTTAACATGCAGTATTGTTGCAATTTCAATAGAAGACAAAATTAATTGGACAAAAATGCTTTTAATCTCACATCATTTAAAGTATTTTTTCAAGTGATCTTATTTTATTAGATTGAGTATTTAATCTCTAAAACACATACACACAAACACACACACATATGAGGCAGAATGTGGGATCTGATTCCTGTTTTGACCTTAATTAATTTCATATATTTGATCCAACTATTTTTGCTCTTTTTAGTTCTTTATTTCCTTATTTATAAAATAAAAGATTTGTCTTGATTCTAAGTGTACTTCCAGCTTATATATTTTTTAATTATACTCAATGTCAAAGGCATATATAAATTAAGGACAAAGTAAATAAAGAACATGGCTTATTTGTTCAAACAATTATAATCCCACCATCCCAGACATTTGAGTTCCCTACTGGTCTCTCATCATTTCAGAAAGTTAAAATTAAATGTTCACTTTTTAAAGATATTTTGATGTCAGGGGAGATATTTTTAGATATGTATAGCACAAGATAACCTATGCAGTTCACACCAACCCCAAAATTCTTTGGAATTGTGAAATGTGACAGTGGCTGAAAAATGAGGCATTTTACTAAATCAATTTCTTTGGCATTTATTAGGTATTTCTCTAAATTATGCTGCTTCATATACCATGCATTGTACTAAGTTCTGGGGAGACAAAGACAAAAATGTAAGAAAACTTGTCTGTAAGCAGATTAGATTTTGTCAGAGGAGACAATATGTATTTATACAAGAATACAACAGAGGCATCTTTTTTTAGGGATATCATGATTTTCTTTTATTTTATTAAAACTTTTTATTTTCAAACCATATGCATGGGTAATTCTTCAACATTAACCCTTATAAAGCTTTCTGTTACAAAATTTTCCCCCTACTCCTCACCCCTCCCCTAGATGGCAGTATATCCACTATATGTTAATTATGAAGAAAATGCCACACCAATGAGGGGGAAATGTACAAAAAGTTTGGGAAATGAAAAACATTCCTATATGAAAAGGTCTTTATGCTAAATATTAAAAAAGAAAAGAATACAAAAAATTACAAGTGAGTAGGCACATTCCAGGTAGTGAGGACAGAATGAAAAAAGGTACAAAGATGGAGAAGTATTATTGTATGTGAAAGATATGAAGGAATATAATTTGGCTTGATTGCAAAATGTTAGAAATGGAATAATATATAAGAAGCCTCCGATTGTGGTCAGGCTGGACTCCAAATAGTGTAGAAGGACCTCTGTATTCTCTAACTTCTGGCTCTCTTTTATGAGATTTAAAAAAAATTTTTTTTCAAAAATTGGCAAGTTTTATATTAGTTAAAAACTAAGGAATGAGACATCTATAAACCCCCAAATCAGATATTATCAAGAGTCTTTTTTTAACTAATGGACCATGATACTTTTAGCCTTTATTTCTGTATTAAACTAGTGATACTTCATTAATTTTAAAGAGCATTTCATTTGCCTATTAGGTAGCTCCAAGAATGTCTTTACTTTCACTTAACTTGAATAAAAGGTCAACTAATCTTGTACATTAGCTGGTTACTATAGATTTCCTATTTCTCTTTAAATATAATGAAATGAGGGAAAGTTCTCAACTGCTTCTGAGAAATTTGAACTATTTATAAATTATCATCTTCAGCATTGCCATCCTCATCATTATTTTTTTTCCTTTTTGTTTATTTAAAGACTTAATACTTTAAAATTTTAAATAGCATTTTATTTTTTCCCAATTGCATGTCAAATTTTTTTTGGCATTTGTTTTTACAGGATTTTAAGTTTGAAAATTTTATCCTTCCCTCTATTCCTCCCTCCATCTCTTCTTCTATCTCCCTTCTCTGCCCTCTTTCACATTTGATAGGCAGTTTGATGAGGTTATACATAATGCAAAGTATTCAGCGTCCTTTCCAGCCTGACCACAATCAAAGGCTTATTATATATTATTCCATTTTGAACATTTTGCAATTAAGCCAAACTATCGTCCTTCCCTTCCTTCACATAGAATACTACATCTCCAAACTGGTACCTTTTCACACTCTCTTCCCATTGCTTAGAATATGTTACCCACTCACTTACACTTTTAATATTCCTATCATCCTTTATTAAGAAATTAATAATAATAGTATTAATGAATTAATAATAAACAAATATTTTATATTAGTTACAGTTAGAAAAGAAAAAAACAGATAAAAGGGGGAAAAGCCTAAGATACAATAAAGTGGAAAAATGTCAATCTGTATTCAGAGTCCATCAGTTCTTTATCTAGTATGGATAATATGAGTTCAAAGAACTTCATGAATTCTTTGTTTTTGTTTTGGGTCATTGTTTTGCTGAGAAGAGCTGAGTCATTTATAATTGATCATCACACAGTGTTGTTGATATCATGAAAATGTATTTCTCATTCTACTTACTTTATTTTGTATCAATTAATACATCTTCCCAGGTTTTTCTAAAATCTATTTATCATTTCTTATTACACAATAATATTCTCATTAAATTTCTACAACACAGCTTTTTCAGCCATTCCCCAATTTATGGGAATTCCCTCAATTTTCTATATTTTTCCACAATGTGACTTTTTAAATGATCTTTTGGTATATGGGCCTAATAAGGGTAATGATGGATCAAAGGGTTTGCACAGTTTAGCTGCCCTTTGAAGTTAGTTCCAAATTGCTCTCCAGGGTGCTTGAATCAGTTTATAATTCCACAAAAAATACATTAATGTTCCAATTTTCATACAGCTTCTTTAGTATTGAATACATTCCTTTTTTGTCAAATTGACCAATCTGACATATATGAGGTGCTATCTCAGAGTTATTTTAATTTGTATTTCTCTCATCAAAAGTGATTTAGAGCACTTCTTCATATTTCTAAGATAGCACTGATTGCTTCATCTGAAAACTGTTCATGTCCTTTGACAATTTAACAGTTGGGGAATGGTTTATAGGCTTATAAATTTGGCACAGTTTTCTATATATTTTAGAAATGAGGCCTTTATCAAAGGCATTTGCTGTAAAGATTTTTTCCCACATTTTATTTTCCTTCTACTCTTAGATAGCATTGGTTTTGTTTGTACAAAAGCCTTTTACTTTGATATATTCAAAATTATCTATTTTGTATCTCATAATGTTCTTTGTCATCCATTTGGTTATAAATTTTTCCCCTCTTCATACATCTGACACATAGACAATTCCTTCTTCTAATTTGCTTAAGTATCAATCTTTATATCGAAATCATGTCCCTATTGTGACTTTATCTTGGTAAATGGTATGAGATGTTGGTCTATACCTAGTTTGTGTGCTATGGTTTTCTTTCTTTTTTTTAGTTAAATAGTGACTTCTAAAGCTGGGGTTTTGGGTTTATCAAACATTAAGTTACTTGCATCATTGACTACCATATTTTGTGAACCAAATTTATTCCAGCACTTTATTTCTTAGCCAGTACCAGATAGTTTTGATGATTACTTCTTAGTTTGAGACATGGTAACATTAGATTACTTTCCTTTGTGTTTTTTAAAATTTATTCCCTTGACATTCTCAATGTTTTATTCTTCCGGATGAATATACATATATACATGTATATATGTATGTATATTTATTTTTCTAACTCTATCAGGTAATTTTTATGTTAACTTGATTGGTATGGCAGCCTACCTATATGCAATTGACATTTTTAAAAAATTGTTTAATTTTGTGTGAAAAGTGTTTGGTAACTGTATTCATATAGTTCCTGGGTTTGTCTTCATTGGTAGACTCATAAGTATTTTATGTTATTTATTGTTATTTTAAATGGAATTTCTCTTTCTACTCTTTCTGCTCAGCTTTGTTGATCATACACAGAAATGCTGATGGTATATATGGATTTATCTTATATCCTACAACTTTGCTAAAGTTGATCATTATGTAAAATAATTTTAAATTTGATTCTCAAGGGTTGTCTAAATATACCATGGTATCATCTCCAAAGAGTGATAGCTTTGCTTTGTCATTTGTCACTCCTTTGGTTTGTTATTTTTTTTCATATTGCTATAGGTAACATTTCTAGTACTATATTGTATAGTAATTGTGATAATAGGAATCCTTACTTCATCCCTGATCTTATTGGGAAAGCTTCTAGTATGTCCGCATTACAGATAATGCTTATTAATGCATTTCCAAAGATACTGCTTATCATTCTTTGTGGGTTAAACGGCTTTTTATTTTTCAAAAAATATGCAAAGATTGCTTTCAATATTCATTCTTAAAAAAATATTCATTCTTGCAAAACCTTGTGTTGCATATTTTTCTTCCTCCCTCTCTTCTCCCCCACCTCCCCTCCATAGCAAGTAATCCACTTTAGGTTAAACATGTGCAATTCTTCTAAATGTATTTCTACATTTATTGTGTTGAACAAGGAAAATCAAGTCAAAAAGGAAAAAAAAATGAGAGAAAAAAGCAAGCAAGCAAGCAATAACAACAACAAAGTTGAAATATTATGTTGTTATGCATATTCAAAGCCCATAGTCCTCTTTCTTGATGCAGATGCCTCTGTCCATCACAAGTCTAATGGAACTGACCTGAATCACCTCATTGTTGAAAGGAGTCGAGTTCATCAAAGTTGATCATCACATAATCTTGTTGTTGCCTTGTACAACATTCTCTTGGTGCTACTCACTTCACTTTGCATTAGTTCATGTAAGTCTCTCCTGGCCTTTCTGAAATCATCCTGCTGGTGATTTTTTATAGAGCAATGATTTTCCATACATATCTCATATATCATATACCATATACCATAACTTATTCAGCTATTCCCCAACTGATGGGCATCCACTTAGTTTCCAGTTCCTTGTCACTACAAAAATGGCTGCCACAAACATTTTCGCACATGTTTGTTGCATCATAAAAATCATAAAATATTTCCCTTTTTATGATCTCTTTGGGATACAAACATAGTGCAGACATGGCTAAATCAAAGAGTATGCAGTTTCATAGTCCTTTGGTCATGGTTCCAAATTGTTCTCCAGAATGGTTGGATCAGTTCACAATGTCACCAAAAATGTATTAGTGTTTCAGTTTTCCCACATCACCTCCAACATTTATCATTATCTTTTCCTGTCTTCTAAGCTAACTTCTTGAGAGTTGAGTAGTGATACCTCAGAGTTGTCTTAATTTGCATTTCTCTAATCCATAGTGAGTTAGAACATTTTTTTCTATCTAGTAGAACTGGCTTTAATTTCTTTGAATTTCTCTGTTTTTGAAATTGTCTTCATATCCTTTGACCATTTATCAGTTGGACAATGGCTTGTACCCTTATATATTTGAGTCAATTCTCTATATATTAGGCATTTATCAGAATTCTTGGAGGTAATTCCGCCCCCCCTTCAGTTTTCTGCTTCCCTTCTAATCTTGTCTGCATTGGTTTTGTTTAGACAAAAACTTGAATTTAACATAATCCATATTATCCATTTTGAATTTCATAATGTTCTCTGGTTTTTCTCTGTTCATAAATTTCTTCCTTCTCCACAGATCTGGGAGGGAAACTATCTCTTGTTCTTATTTGCTTATAGGATCACTCTTCAATTAAAAATTCCTGGGAGACTTACATATACTGAGGCTAAGTGAAATGAGCAGAACCAGGAGATCATTGTACATGACAACAATGATATAATGCAACAGTCAATTCTGATGAGCTTGACTCTTTCCGATAATGAAATGATTGAGGCAATTTCCAATGATCTTGTGATGAAGAGAGCCATCTACACTCAGAGAGAAGAACTGAATGTGGATCACAACATTGTTATGTTCTCACTCTTTTTGTTGTTGCTCACTTGCATTTTGTTTTCTTACTCATTTACATTCTTTTTTAATCTGGTGTTTCTTATGCAGCAAGACAGTTATATAAATATATTGATACATATTGGATTTAACATATATTTTAACATGTTTAATATATATTTTATGTGTATTTATACATATGGGTTTTAACATATATTAGCATAACTGGATTGCTTGCCATCTGGGGAGGGGGTTAGGGGAAGGAAGAGAAAATTTGAAACACAAGGCTATGCAAGGGTCAATATTGTCAAATTATCCATTTATATATTTTATATCCATTTATACAAAATATAAACATGTTTATATATTATATTTATTAAAAAAAAGCAGAAAAAAGAGAATTGTTCTTTAAATGTTTGTTATTCAGTTGTGAACCATCGGGCCCTGAGAATTTTTTCTTAGGGATTCATTAATATATTATTTAATTTCTATTTATAAGATGGGATTATTTATGTTTTTTCTTGATCTTTTAATGTAGATAATTTATATTTTATAAATGGTCACCAATTTTGCTCAGATTGTCAGACTTATTGACAAATAATTGGGCAAAATATTTCTAATAATTGTTTAAATCTCTTCTTCATTGGTGGTGATTTCACATTTTACTTTTGATGCTATGTAATTGATTTTCTGATTTTTTAAAAGTCCGATTAAGCAGTGGCTTATCTATCTTACTGGTCCTCTGTCCCCCCCACACAATCAACTCCTAGATTTATTTATTAGCTCAATAGTTTTTGGGTTTTTTTTTCCTTTTAATCTTATTAACTTCACCTTTGATTTTTCAGGATTTCCAATTTGGTGCTCAAGTAGGGATTTCAATTTCCTGTTTTCCAAGGTGGAGTTGTTGTTTTTATTACATGCCTAATTAAATGATCTCTTATTTTTCTATTTTGTTGATGTAAGAAGTTATTAAGACAAAATTTTCCCTAAGTACTACTTTACTGGTATCCCATAAATTTTGGTATGCTGTATCATTGTTGTCATTACCTTTAACAAAATTACTGATTGTTTCTATGATTTGTTCTTTGACTCTCATTTCTTAGATTATTTTGTTTCCAATTCATCTTAATCTACACTTTTGCTGCCCTTTATTTATTGTAATTTTTAATCATTATGATCCAAAATATATATTTAATATTTCTACCTATTTACATTTGATATTGAGATTTGTATACTCTATTACATGGTCTGTTTTTGTGTATGTACCATATGCTTCTGAGGAAAAGGCATATTCCTTTTTCTTTTTATTTACTTTGCACCAAAGGTCTGTCATGTTTACCTTTTCTAATATTCTCTTTACCACCTTAGTTTTTTTCTTGTTTCTTTTTTGTTTAGATTTATTAACTTGATGTCCTCTACTAGTATAGTTTTGTCATATATTTCTTATAAATTATTTAGCTTCTTTAAGAAATCGGATGCCATATCACTTAGTGCATATACATTTAAAATTGATATTGCTTCATTGTCTATGGTACCTTTTAGCAAGATGTAGTTTCCTTTCTTTTCTCTTTTAATTAAGTCTGTTTTTGCTTTATCTTGTCTGAAATCAGGATGGTTATCCCTGCTATTTTATTTATTGTTTGTTTTTCTTCAGGTGTAGGATAATAATTTCTGTTCTAGCCCTTATTAGTAGTTTGTGGCCATCTCTCTGCATCGAATGGGTTTCTTACAAACAACATATCATAGAATTCTGATTTTTGATCCACTCTGCTATCTACTTCCATGTTATGTGAGAGTTTGTTCCATTTACACCGGCAGTTATAATTACTCAATGAATATTTCCCTCCATCCTATTCTTCTTGTTTGTCTTCTCTCACTTTACTCTTTCCTTCCACAACAGTGTTTTGTTTCTAACAATTTCCCTGATCTGTCCTCCCTTCTGTCAATCCCCATTCCCTCATTCCTCCTAATTTCCTGTTATTATGATAGATTTTTTATATTCAAAGACTGCGTATATTAATCCCTCTTTGAGCCAAAACTGATAAAAATAAGAATCAAATGATGTTTATTGCCCACCCTCCCATCCTCCCCTTTAATAGTGCCTCTTCATGTGAAATATTTTACACCATTCTACCTCTCTTCCTTCTGAATCCATTGTACTCCTCTTTCTTATCCCTTAATTTTTTTATGTTATTCTTTCTAATTCATTTCAAACCTGTACCTTCTCCATAGATATTATTTTTGCTATACTATTAATGCTATAATTCTAAAAAATTATATTATCTTCCTATGTAGGGCTGCAAACAATTTAGTTATATTGAATCCCTTATGCTTTCTTTCCCATTTTTACCTATCTATTCTTCTCTTAAGTCTTGATATTGGAGCTCAGCTTTTTGGTTTAGTTCTAATTTTTTTTCCTTATGAAAGCTTGAAATCCTTCTATTTCACTGAATGACATTTTTTTTAATTTTGATGTATTATGCTTAATTTTGCAAGTAAGTGATTCTTGGTTATAGTCCTGGCTCCCTTACCTTCAAGAATATCATGTTCCTTGACTTCAGATTCTTTAATGTTGCAGCTGTTAAGTCCTGTGTAATCTTAATTGTGATTCCTTCATATTTGAATTGTTGTTGTCATTGTTGTCTTTCTCTTGAAATTTGACATATTTTTTTCATTGACTTGATAATTATGAAATTTGGCTATAATATTCTTGGAGTTTTTGACTTTGGGGATCTGTTTCCTGAAATGATTGGTAGATTTTTCAGTGCTTTGTGTTTGTCCTTTGATTTCAAGATATATAGCCCTGGCTGTTTATTTGATCTTGTACTATAATAATGGGATCTGGCACTGCTGGAGTCTGCAGGAATCTGGCAGCTTACCATCCTCATGGTTGTGTCTGGTGTATGTTGAGGTTCAGTTCAGGTCCACTGAAGCATGTGGCAGACTGGCTCCTAGGGGATTCTGTTTGTGTGGGGCTACACTGAAGCATGAGGTGATTCCTACAGATGGAATCTCCTTCCCTAGGTATAAGTCATGGTGGGGGGTAGTATTGATGTTCACCTGTTTTATCCTACCTCAAGATCTTTTGCTGATTTGCTGAGGTCAGGTTTACTGTCATTTTGCTGGGAGGCTTCCTGTCCTGGACTGTATCCACACACATTTACCTGAGTAAGATGGACCACTGTTGCCAATCTGACAAGTTCCCTGGGCTAAATGATTGTTTCACCCCATCTCCTTGCTGGTTGTATTGTTCCAGGATTTATTTGGGGCACTATTTTATGGTTTTCTGGAGTTAACATGGGAGAATTGGAGAGATTAACTGCTTACTCCAACCATTTTGGCTTCTGGAAGTATTATCCAAATCATTCTCTTGATCTAATTTAATGCAATTCAGATAGAATTAGTACTTGGACAAATCATTATACTATTAGTATTTTTGATATTATGTGGACTATTGCAAGAGTGAGAAAAACAGATTTTTCATAGTTGAATGAAAGTATTAGTTTATAACAGCTTCTGGAAGTTCACTGAAAGCATTCTCAAAAGCAAAGGAAGAAAGAGGCCATAATAGTAATTCACCTTGCTTTTCCCCTCCCCTTTCCACATTGTTCTGCTAAAATATTTTTTTAAAAAATATAGCTTCAAGATTACAAGATTACAAGATTTTGGTATGATGGCATCCATTAAAATATTAATCTAATTTTTAGCATTAAATTTTTGTACAGTTAATAATGTTCAACATTTCATATTTGATAATTGTCTTATTCCATATAATAAATAATATAATTATTTATGTGTGTATCTGTGTATATTTATGTATATATGTATGGAGATGTAAGTGTTATCTTTATTTTTGTCCAATAGATGCATAATACTTTCTTTTATGAAATATGGAGTCAGGATTGAATCTGTGAGGAAGCTAGCAAAATGGTTAGTCATAATTTACACACATCTATGAACCATTTGTCTAATATTTATCAATTTTAAGTGACTCACTTTTCAAATGTTTTGCAGAGAATTTTAATTTTCTTTTTTTATTAAAGCTTTTTATTTTCAAAACATATGCATGTATAATTTCTCAACATTGACCCTTGCAAACCCTCATGTTTCAAATTTTCCTCTCCTTCCCCTATATGGCAAGTAATCCAATATAGGTTAAACATGTTAAAATATATGTAAAATCCAACATACATGTGTATATATTTGTACAGTTATCTTGCTGCACAAGAAAAATCAGATCAGAAAGAAAAAAATGAGAAAGAAAATAAAATACAAGCAAACAATAACAAAAAGAGTGAAAATGCTATATTATGGTCCACATTCAGTTCCCACAGTCTTCTCTGTATGTGTAGATGCCTCTCTTCATCAAAAAATCATTGAAACTGGCCTCAATTATTTCATTATTGGAAAGAGTCAGGTCTATCAGAAATGATCATCGTATAATCATATTGTTGCTGTGTATAATGATCTCCTGGTTTTGCTCATTTCATTTAGCATCAGTTCATGTAAGTCTTTCCAAGTCTCTCTAAATCATCATGCTGATCTTTTTTATAGAACAATAATATTCCATAACATTCTTATATCATAACTTATTCAGCCATTCTCTAACTGATAGCATTCATTTAGTTTTCAGTTTTTAGCCACTAGAAAAAGGGCTGCCACAAACATTTTTGCACATGTGGGTCCCTTTCCTTTCTTTAATATCTCTTTGGGATATAGGCCCAATAGAAACACTTCTGGGTCAAAGGGTATGGACAATTTGGTATCTTTTGAGCATAGTTCCAAATTGCTCTCCAGAAAGGCTGGATCAATTCACAATTCCACCAACAATATATTAGTGTCCCAGTTTTCCCATATCCCCTCCAACATTCATCCTTGTCTTTTTCTGTTATCTTAGCCAAAATGAGAGGTATGTACTGGTATATCAGACTTGTCTTAATTTGCATTTCTCTCATCAAAAGGGATTTAGAGCACCTTATATGATTAGAATTAGTTTTAATTTCTTCATCGGAAAATTGTCTGTTTATATCCTTTTACCATTTATCAATTGGAGAATGGCTTGAATAGTTATAAATTTGAGTCTATTCTCTATTTATTTTAGAAATGAGGCCTTTATCAGAACCTTTAAATGTAAAAATGTTTTTTTTTTCAATTTAATGCTTTCCATCTTATCTGGTCTACATTAGTTTTATTTATATAAAAACTTTTATATTTAATATAACCAATATTATATATTTGGTGTTCAGTAATGATCTCTAGTTCTTTTTTTTTAATAAAGCTTTTTATTTGCAAAATATGAGTGACCTTTCAACATTGACCTTTGCAAAAAAACTTTTTTTTTCCCAAGCTTTTCCTTTCCCTCCCCCCGCCCCACCCCTAGATGACAGGTAATCTAATACATGCTAGATAGGATAAATTATATGACAAGTACAATACATGTATACATATCTATACAGTTATCTTACTGCACAACAAACATCAGATCTAGAGCTTGACTATGAACGAAGAGCACCTAAGAAGGAAAACAGAATGCATGGAAATATTCACAGAAAGCGTTAAAATGCTGTGTTGTGGTTCACTCTCAGTTCCCACAGGCCTCTCTCTGGATGTATATGACTATCTTCATCGCAGCACAACTGGTTTGAATCACATCATTGTTGAAGAGAACCATGTCCATCAAAATTGATCATCGTATAGTCTTGTTGCTGTGTATAATGTTCTCCTGGTTCTGCTGATTTCACTCAGCATCAGTTCATGCAAGTCTCTCCAATCCTCTCTGAAATCCTCCTGTTGGTCATTTCTTACAGAACAATAATATTCCATAACATTCATATACCATAATTTATTCAGCCATTCTCCAATTGATGGGCATCTTTTCAATTTCCAGTTTCTTGCCACTACAAAAAGGGCTGCCACAAACATTTTTGCACATGTGGGTCCCTTTCCCTCCTTAAAAATCTCTTTGGGATATAGGCCCAGTAGAAACACTGCTGGGTCAAAGGGTATGCACTGTTTGATAACTCTTTGAGCATAGCTCCAAATTGCTCTCCAGAATGGTTGGATCCGTTCACAGTTCCACCAACAATGTATCAGTGTCCCAGTTTTCCCACATCCCCTCCAACAGCTATCATTATCATTTCCTGTCATTTTAGCCAATCTGACAGGTGTGTAGTGGTATCTCAGAGTTGTCTTAATTTGCATTTCTCTGATCAATAGTGACTTGGAGCACCTTTTCATGTGACC
>JAJPUD010022692.1:0-21017 GCA_023553655.1 Myrmecobius fasciatus | reverse complement strand
TTTCATCATGGCTTTCAGGGAGTCCAATAATCCTTAGATTGTCTCTCCTAGATCTATTTTCCAAGTCAGTTGTTTTTCCTAGGAGATATTTCATATTTTCTTCTAATTTTTCATTTTTTTTTGTTTTTGTGTGACTGATTCTTGAAGTCTTATTGAGTCATTCACTTCCATTTGTTCAATTATTATTTTTAAAGTGTTGTTTTCTTCAGTTACCTTTTTAAGCTCCTTTTGTAACTGGCCAATTTGTTCGTTGCACTCTTTTTCCACTTCACTAATTTTATTTTTTAATAAATTGGTGTCTTTTTCATATCTCTTTTGCAGGGCATCATATCCTTCTTGCAAGCTACTGTATCCTTCTTGCACTGATTTCAGTTTATTTTCCCATTTATCCTCCAGCTCTCTTTTGAGGTTCTTTATGCAATCTTCCAGAAAGGTATTTTGAAAAGGTCCTTGCTGATTTTCTCTGGATTTTTGTCTAAAGGAACCTCTGAATCCAGGGTCGTTTCTTTGCCTTGATAAAAGCTGTCTATGGTGAGAGCTCTCTTTTGCTTCTTCATCATTTTTTTTAGACAGTGTGGATATCTCTTTAAGGTAGGGAAAAAAAAACGGCGGCTTTGCCCTGGGGCACTTCGGCGAGTTGACTTAAGGTGCTGGGCTGGTGGGGGCTAGGACTAAGTCCGAATTACTCCTTAAACAAGGCAAGTCTGCCAGGATACCTGCCCCCAAATAGGGCAGAGTGTCCCGAGTGCCTCAGATAAACTCCAGGTGTTTGGAATTTGGAGTTTGGAGTTTGGAATTTTTGCCAGGATGAGCTGAGCTGAACTGAGTCCCACCCTTACTTCCGGCCTACACAGGGGTCATCTATTTATCACTCTGTCCGAGCCGACTAACCTGATATGAAGTTATTCAGAGAGCCGTGCCAAATTATTTCTGAGTTTGTTGACTTGAAGATCAGTTCAGAGGCTTATTTTGTTGTTGATTTGAGAGAAGATCAGAAGAGAGGCAGAAAGTCACCTTTTCAATTTGCCATCTTGTCTCCGCCCCCCAAGAGTCATCTATTTCTTTTTGAGTTTCTTATAAGGAGAATATTCAACTGATAAAATCTGTATGACACTGAATAAAGTTCTTAGTTACCACAAAAGTTTTTATACTACTTTTTTCTTTTGCAAGAGAAAGGTTGTCCTTAATCTTTCCTCTTATCTGCTTACTTACAAATATTTTTCAATGGCCTATTTGCAGATTTGTGACTTTTGTACAAAAGAAAGAATTATTTTCCTAGGCCTTTCCAGATTTCCTTTACCTCCTTCCATCTACCCCTGTACTCTATTATTGACAGTCTTTCCCTTTGAACCACATCTAATCCTTCTTGGACTGTCATCCATATGTTACTTGCCAATTGTGGTTGTACCCCAATGCCCTGTTTTGAATGCTCTTTTCTTCTCTATATACAATCTCCCCTGATGATCTAGTTGATGGAATATAGCTTCTAAGAGGACCCCCCTGACCTTAGAGTGCTATTGTTCTACCAATCGGTCTGTCAATGATTGTAAAAGTCTTCTGGTCTAGGAATATAATAATATTTTTTCCCTCATACTTTAGGGAAGATATATCAGTGATCCTGAGGCCCTCTGACCTTAGAGGGCTTTTGTTCTAACAATATATCTGATTCTAGTCTTCTGGCCTAAGAATAGTGCTACAAATATTGCTGTCTGTCAGACAGATTATTTG
This sequence comes from Myrmecobius fasciatus, assembly GCA_023553655.1. Classification (NCBI taxonomy): domain Eukaryota; kingdom Metazoa; phylum Chordata; class Mammalia; order Dasyuromorphia; family Myrmecobiidae; genus Myrmecobius; species Myrmecobius fasciatus. The sequence goes on along the minus strand of JAJPUD010022692.1, from coordinate 19,289 downwards.
CAGGTCAGTGATAACCAAATTCTTGAGACAATAGTGAATAGACCACACCTCAGTTCTACCTCTAAGTTATAAAATTAGCATATAGGCAACATGAAGAACTGAATAAATTTATCTCTTTGCTCCTGCATCTTTGCTAAATTCTGTTGGAACTTAGCTGGCTTCAATTGGCTTTACAATTAAATAAACTTTGATCCTTGACTTAGATATGGATTTCAAGCCTGCAAATTCTTTTGAGATATCTCTCAGCCCAGGTCTGCATGAACCTCAGCCTTTTAGGGGTCCCCTCTGAACCTCAACATGGACATCTCCCAAAAATCTAATTTTCATCTTTCTGCAGATGATGTTTAAATCTAGATGAAGAATCCTAATCTTTTTCTTGTACTCCAGATACACTTTACCAACTGTTAGCACTTAGCACAATGCCTGGCATATAATAGTTACTTAGTAAATACATTTTGATTGATTTGCATTACTTTACAAATATTTAATTTTTACTAACTTGCATGCTTTTTGCTGTAGCTAGTTGTCTTAGTCAATAGAATACTTGGTGTGGGATTCAAAATAAACCCATTCAAATCTAGCTTCAGGCAATTGCAAGCTATGGGACCCTAAGCAAGTCATTTAACCTCTATCTGGCTTAGTTTACTCATCTGTAAAGTGAAAATAATAATAGAACTTAACCCACAGGATACTGTGAGGATTATTTGAAAAGAGCTTGTCATAGTGTCTGGCACAGATTACTCGTTTAATAAATGATAATTCCTTCATTTCTTTCCTCCTTTTCTTTCTCCCATATGTCCTTCCTCCCTTCCTTCCTTCCTCCCTCCCTTCCTCCCTTCCTTCCTTCCTTCCTTCCTTCCTTCCTTCCTCCCTTCCTCCCTCCCTTCCTTCCTTCCTTTCTTCCTTTCTTCCTTGTTTGCTTTTCCCTTTTCAGTTGAATGTTGAATTGAATTGAAATTACAGGAAAAAAAATTAGAAGTCAGACAATAGGAATTTTAAAAAGTAATTTCTTACATCTTTGAATTTCCAAGGCATCCCATATTTTAATGTTACTTTCCCCTACATTTTGCCACCTCTACTTTTTTATAAGAATTTTATATTTAAGGTAAATACAAGAAACTTGTTTGATAGCTTTTTGCAACAAATTTATGTTTTATGACACAAGGTGTGCCTGTGCTCAATTCAGTGTCTGTATTCAGAAAATGTGGCATTATTTTCAATTCTTGCCTCATGAACAATGTACTGATTGACCTTGTCCAAATTGATCTCTTTGCTTGACAGCAGAAGGTTTGTGGACCAGAGCCGTTTCCGGGCTGTCCACAATGAGTGCATTATTAGATTCCAAGAAACATTCTGAGGTCATTCAGATCATTTCCATTTTCACATAGGCTTCACATAAACTACTCAGGATAAGTGGTTTATTCATGGTTTCTCCATCTATACTGAGTGGTTTAGGTGAAGTCAGCCAGTGTCTGGAAGTATAAAATGATTGTGCATAAGCTTGAATATTTCTAGTGAATGAATTTGAAAAGAGGAAGTTTATAGCTGACATTTGCAAAGAAGTCTATCCAGTTCTACTATTTCAAAAACAAATGTTCTCCTAGTTTTTAATACCTCATAGCACAAAATAGAAATAAACTGTGGATTTTAATTTTATGGAGAATAGTAGCTAAGTCATAGTTTACATGAAGAGGGCTAGAACAGTTACTTCAAATTGCTTAGTTGACACAGAGAATTGGCAAGGGGGTGGGTAGGTAGAAATACTGCAGGAGGTCCATGGGAATATAATAATAATCACTTTGTTGAAATCTGTTTATTTTTTAAAATTAACATTTCTGATGTTTCTGTTTGGGAAAACCTCAATTTATTCTTATCCCCAAAAAACTGATGTAACACTGATAACCTGGATCCACAGATATTCTTTAAAAAACATGCAATTTTGTTTAACTAGTAATTTTAATTTTCCATTTCTCTCAACATGTAAACAACTAAGTACCAATAAGACATACACAAGCACACACATGTGTTTGTAGTTGGTGATTTATCAATAGAGATAAGGTACTGGCATTAAGGGAAACAAGGAAAGGTTTCTGTAGAGGATGATATTTTAAACTGGAACTTGAGGGAACCCAGGAGACTGAGATGAGGAGTGAAAGAATTCCAAACATCAGCTATTAATGGAAGGGGTATCTTTCTAAAAAATATTAAACCATTAGAGATCCATTCCATTGTATTTTGAAAATGTTTGACTCTTAAAACACTCTTATTAAAATAGAAAGATCCCTGTGATAGTTACACTTTGAGCCAGTGTCTCCTATCAGCTTATTTATAAACTAACACTAACAGGATTCCTTTATTGTTAGCTGAGAAAAAGAAAGCAGATAAGAATTCAGTATGCCAGAAGAAGGCAATAAGTGTAGCAGAGGAGGAATAAACTGCTTCTTTTTCACAATTTTACCTAGAAAGATTGGATTTCATTTCATTTCTCTTTCATATATATTTCCTCTCCTCCTCCATGTACTGAAATATCACAAGGTTGTTTTGATTTGCATTTCTCTAATCAATAATGATTTAGAGTATTTTTTTATCTGGCCGTAAATTATTTGGGTATTTTTTTTTTCATTGGACAATTGCCTGTTCATATCCTTTTATCATTTATCAATTGGGGAACGAATCACAGTCTAATGAATTTGAAAAAAAAAAGTCTTTATATATTTGATATTTTATACTTTTATCTGAGAAACTGTCTAAAATCTAAGAAACTCCCCCAATTTTCTGCTTTCCTGTCTGATCTCTGATCTTGGCTACTTACAAGCCATTTTTAATTATGCATTTTATATGACATATTACTGTCTGTCTTGTTTATTTATAAATTACTCACCTGCCCACAAGTCTGATAACTAAACTGTTCTTCAAATATTCTTATCATATCTCCCTTTATATCTATATCATGTATCCATTCTATCTTAGTAAATAATGTAAAGTATTAATCTATGCCCAATTTTGCCAGATTGCTTTCCAGCTTTCCCAACAACTTTTCAAACAAAATAGTGAATACTTTTTCCCCAAACATAAGCATTTATACTTACCAAACACAAGATTACTATAGTCATTTGCTGCTGTAGATTGCAGATCTACTCTGATCCACTAATCTCCATTTCTATTTCTTAGCCAGTACCTGATAGTTTTGATAATTAGTGCTTCACAATACAATCTAACATATCTCTCTCCTCTCTGCTTCCCTTCCCTTTCCCTTTCCTTTTTTCCTGTTATTTTTCCCCATTACATAGTCGCAAAGACAGAGATGTATCCTATTCAGTTTTGGCAACTAGAACATGCACTATGGTTTCTTCTACAGGGAAAGACTCTTTCCCTAGTGATGTTAAAGAATCAGACTCCAGCTAGGGAGGGGAGCTCATTATAATCAGTGAGATTCCATGTACGGAATCTCATTTATAGCTAATCTGAGATGGTAAGATTGCTTTAGGATTCCTGGATCATGTTCTTTTCACAACTGATGTAGACTAAAAGGAAGAAAAATATGTGGGTATAGGGCATCTTCGCTTTGTTAGCAGTTCAAAATATATGAGATAGGTGGAAAAAGAGGCTGATGTTTAGGCAAGAAGAGAAAGAAATCACAAAAATTCTCAGTTGTGGCTAAATAAATCTTACAGACAATAGATGTACACAGGATCTCAGTATCTCTTCTAGTGTTGGGAAGGCTGGCAAAGCAGCCTAAATGGAACCCCCATCACCTTCATGGGGCCAGGAACCCAATACTGGAGTTGCTAAATTATATAAAAATATCTATGGGAGAAAATATCATAGTCTAAGAGAGAAGGCTCATAATGCATTAGCATTAGAGGGTCCATATCACTTTAATGACTTTTCCAGACTGTCCATTTGGCATCCCAGATCGTATCTCCCTTCTGGTTGGGAGTTGAAAAAAACTACCACATCCCTCCAAGATTGCCCTACCCCATCCTATATACTGTAATAGCTGACAGATGCCATATTTATTCTTTTAGCATCAGAAAAGCTGAAAATAAAGGCGATACAACTCCCTAAGACTAGTTCAAATACCTTTCTTTGCTTCCACTTCCCAGTAGGGATCCTAAAATCCAGATAGAAGTTGGAGGATATTAGTTTGGGTATGATTTGGGGGGCTTATTTGGGGAGGGGATTTTTGTGCAGGATCTCTTGTTGGGTGAAATTATAGCCACTTGGAGTTGGGGCCCAGGGGAATTCTGAATGGAACCCGGAAGTTGTGGGAGCTCTGTGATATGGAACTATAGTGCAAGAGGAAAACCTGTTTATAGATTAAGGAAGCACACTCTAGAGGAAATTCCCTGCATAAATGCCAGTTTTTTTGAAACCCAATCCAAACCCATAGCCAATTTCCCCTACTTAGAAAGGGTTTGCTCTAGGTCTTTGAAGTCTTTGCTTCTCTTTCCAGGGCCTGGCATGTGGCTCCAGCAAACACTTTTCCTTACCAGGTAAGCCCTTTGTGTAAAATATCTCATATAGTGATTATAGACATCAAATGACAGAAATAGAAAGTATTTTGAAGAGTTATAAGTGGAAACTTTTAGCTAAAATAAGAATGTGATAGATGCTATCCCTAACTAGGTTGAGATCAAAATAATATCTTGATTCCTCCCTACTTCCTGGTCACCACAGTGTCAAAACCATAGTACAAGATACTCTCTGAACGTTGTTAGCACCAACACAAAATTAGAAAATTAAAAAAAAAAACCTTAGATAAATACTTCAAGAAATCTTAAATGAAAATTGTTCAGAACCATGAAGGGGAAAAGTGTTTATCGAAAAAAATTCTCCAGTGATATCACGAAAACAAATCAAATTAAGCACAATAAAAAGTATCAGACAAAACCCAAAGTTTTCAGTTGAATAAAAATTGATCTTTAACAAAATGTAGAATGTTCTGTTGAGAAAAACAGAAAAACAGAGCTGGGATCAAATCTTTGAAATGCCAACACTGGAAAAAAGGAAAACTTAAAAAAAGTAATTTGAAGGGACTTTTAAAATCTCACTGGCTCCAAGTGCCAAAGAGGAAACAACAGCAAAAAAATTACATATTGGGGATATAGGTAGGGATTTGTGTTTGTTTACTTGTTTTGTTTTATTTTGCTTTTTTAACTTGAGAGTTTAAAAAAAGGAAGGGAAAAGGAATGTATTACAAAGGAAATGAGGAAAAAGTTAAGAATTGACTATTTCTCATAATTAAGATATATCAGAAGAATATATAAACTGGAAATAGAAGGGAGCAGCATATAATTAATTTGAACCATCAAAAAGAGATTTGAACACACAAACATACATACAAAGAATTCACTGTAGAAATACATTAGAATCAAGGGTGAAATAAGTAGAGACAGAGAAAGGAAAGAGAATGGCATACCACAGAAGGTAGAATTGAGAAGTAAATAGGCCCTAGCAAAACCAGCTTTAAATATAGAAAATGAAATATAAGTTGAGGAAGTATTAATAGAAAAGAGAGAGTAAAACTTAACAACTTAGATCCAGGTTGGGTAAAGAAAGGAAGGGCAAAGGAGTGGAATTATGTCACTTCAATTATAGATTACTGCATTTATCTCATTGCCTTTCACTACCTTATTTCTTGTGTAACCAAAGTCTCTTGGGATGGAGCTCTACTCCTTGGTGGAAATCAATTCCTGGTGCCAGTGTGAGGGGAGATGTGGCTTTAGGAAGAAAATTTTTGAACTTTGTATTTTTGAGTCTTTTGTGATGTTTTCAATCTCTTCAGTTTTCCTCAAGTCTCTTCACTTTTTTGGGGGGTTGGTAGTTTCTTCTTGTACTTCTGATTTCCAGCTTTTAGGTAGTTTGATGATATTAACCCCATTTGCAATTGCTGAATAGAGAATGAGACCCTTAGAAGAAGCCAACATGAAAAGATCTGGCAGTCTCCATTATGTTCTCATTATAAGTTGACTACACTAGGGACTTCAGGGAATTTCCCTTTGAGTGAGATCTGGAATTCCCCCTCTTGATTGGGTTACCTCCTTCCCAGTTGGAGTGCTCCTTTACTCTGTATTGTCTGCCATATAATCTTTCTTTGATTTTGGTTTTGCTATTGACTTAAATAAATGAATTCCTTTGTAATATATGTGCTCATTGTGGAACTGGCTGGAAACAAAGCCTTGGATAGAAAGTTCTGAACTTCTTTTTTTTCTTAAAAATAGTAATTATAAGTTTATCTTAAACCTGAAAATCACACTCACTACCTTAATGACATAGAAATATAATTCTTTCCAGTATTCCTTCTAGAGCAGAAGAACTATACTTCTGACTCCAACCTCTTGCTTCTCCTGTCAGGAATTAAAGTCCCCATTGGAAAGGGTTGGGGGAGAAAGGACTAAAGATGTCTATTTTGTCTCCTTTTGAATCACACAATGACATATCCATGCTATGTTTATGGTACAGTATTTTTTACATTCATGAAAAAAGAGAGGGTGGTTTTCAAAGACAGGGTATAGTATAGAATCAGATGCACTAAAAACACAGCCAATCATCAAAACTTTGAATGTGAATTAGATCAAACACCTCAAAAAATGGAGGAAACTGTTAGAATAAATCAGAAAGCAGAGTAAAATATGCAGTTTTTAAAAAGAAATGTAGTATTATTATAAGGGTTTGGAGTAAAATATGATTTGTTTTTAGAATAATTTTAAAATTTAGAGTAAAAAATAGATTAAATATAGAGTAAAACATACTTCAAATGAAACATATTTCAGACATGAGAGTTCTGGTATCAGACAAGTCAAAAGCAACAACAGAGATAAAGAAGGAACATTACTGAATTAATAGCAATGCATTGTACACATATACCAAATAACAAAGCAACAAAATACTTAAAAGAAAATATATTTGAACTATTAAGAGAAATAGAAGGCAAAAAAAATTGTGCCTCTGTTATACATACCTAACAAAAAAGTTAAAGATGAAAGAAATTAAAAATCTAAATAAAATTTGAGAAAAATAGATTTAATATCCTTTTGATTAATAGGAATAAATAATAACAATAGGAATAATAAACAGTATTCTTATTTCTCAATTTTGCATGGCACCTTTATCAAAGTTGACCTTGTACTAAGGCATAAACGAACTAATAAACAAATTCATGGGAGTACAAATAAATATTAAACATTCTCTACTGGCCATGATATTAAAAAATATAATGAAAAAGGAGACTAAGAATATAAAAGAGAAATCTAAATAAAAGTATGGACAAAAATTATAGAAACAGATTATCAAAGAAGATGTTAACATGAAATATGTCTGAATTTGTGCAACATAGCCAAAGTAGTAATTTGGAGAAAACTTATATATATATAGATATAGATATATATATATGTATACATATACATATATATATATCTATATCTATATATATATAAACACATTCAGCAACTGAAGTGAGAATAAAAGATCAGTTAATTGATCCTGCAACAATAACAATAACAAGTTTTGACAATCACAACAGAGAGAAAATTCAAAACAACCCCTCTTTCTAAATTAATGAATAAAATAATGAATTTTGATATATTATAAAAATAGTAGAACTTTAATGAATTTGATCGGAAAAAGGGAAGAAAGCTTAAGTGCCAAAATTAAGAATAAAAAGGAAAAATTAGAGCAAATGGAAGGGAAATAAATAAAATAACTGGAGACTATATACTATGTAAGTATAAGCTTAAAAAACTGCTAAGAGGATTAGAAAAACAATTGCAAAATATAAAATGCATAAATTAACAAAGCCAAAAGTAAAGAATTTCTGCAAGTCAATACCAGAAAAAGAAATTTTTATGAACAAACCAAAATGTAATTGATTAAATTGAAATCTCATTCAGAGCAGATATTCTTTTTTTATGTATATCCTGCACTCAGCAAAATACCTGGCATATAGTAAATGCTTAATAAAAGTTTATCAAATGAAGCCAAATAAATTATATTAAATGTTCAAAAAATAATTTTACATAAATTGTTTGCTAAAAGAAACAAGAAAACTAATAAAATTCTATTTACAAAATAAATGATCATAAGGAGAAAGCAAACTATAGGCTATATATGCAATGAATACTGATGTAAAATATTGAATAAAGTTTTACCAAAGAGGGTATTTGTAATACATTCAAATGATTATTAGCTATTAAAAGATTGAATTTATAACAATGGTGTTATTTATTTACTATTAAAGAAAGTATAAATATAATGTATCATTAATAAAACAATAAAATTACATGACTATATCAATACATGTAGGAAAGGATTTTCATAAAATACAATAGCTATTTCTATTAAAACACTAAAAATAGAAATAATTAAAGCAAGTAAATGCTAAAGAAAATGTGATAATATGGCAAAGATTAAAAATATTCATATTTATACATGAATATGTGTGCATATGAATGCTTTTCAATATTAAGGAAATAATGTATGTTAGCATTATCTGACATAAAGTAAGAGCAGAAGTCTTTCTAATATTAAGGCAAGGATATCTAATGTCATGAATATCATTCAAAATTATTTTTGAAATACTAATTTGAACAATAGGATAAGATAAAAAATTAAGGAAAGAATAAAAGATATATTAATTGCTCATTGGTGGGCCATGTTGGTATAGTAAAAATAGTGATGTTATTTAAATTAAATAGATATATTGTCATTCCAATTAAGGTGATATTTTATAAAACTAGAAAATATGAGCAAAATTAATTTAGAGGAAAAAATGATCAAAAATCACAAGGAACACTAATGTACTATTGATGGAGTTGTGTAGTAATCCAACTATTTTGGACAGCAAAATGGAACTATGCCAAAATGTCTATAAAACTGTGCCTATCCTTTGATCCAGCAATACCACTGATAATTCTATATCCCAAAGACATAAAAAAGTGGTGGGGGAGAGAATCTCTTTGAACAAAAATATTTATAGTGTCCTTTTTTGTGGGTAATAAGAATTAGAAATGAGAGGATACCCATTAGCTGAGAAATAGATAGACAAGATATATATGTGGTGATGTCAGAAAAAAAATCTGAAAAGGTTTACATGAATTGATGCAAAGTGAAGTGAGCAAACCAGAAGAACAGTTAGACATTAACAGCAATATTGTACAATGAATTGTGAATGACTTAGCTTTTCTTAGCAATACAATTACTCAAGACAATCCCCAAGGACTCATGTTAAAACATGCTATCTGCCTCCAGAGAAAGAATTAACAGTGTTTTGATGCAGAACAAAGCATGCTATTTTCACTTTCTGTGTATCTTTCATTTTTTTTTAAATTGGAGTCTTTTTTGTACAAAATGAATAAGATAGAAATGCTTTACATGACAGCACAAATTGCTTACCATCTCAGGGAAGGGGTGAGGGGAATGAGAGAGGGAGAAATGGAATTTGGAATTGAAAAAGATATTTTTAATATAATTGTTATAAAACAAAATATATGTATATATAATAAAAAATAAATAATTGACAGTTGCTAGTATAAATCTCTTTTTAATCTTGAAATGCCTGTCTTTATTAATAAGTTCATAATAAAACATATTTTAAAAAGAAAATTTAAAAAGTATCACTGCATGTAGAATAATATTACTGTCAAAAGTGAAATGACAACGGACAAAAGCTGGAGAAAGAATCCTAAAACCTCAGATATTCAAGAGTTTGAAGGAACTTCAGAGGTCACCACATTCAATATGTATCCAGCTAAGAATCCCCTGTGCTAAGTCTCCAACAAGATATCTAGAGAGGGACAGCTCATTCTGTCAATAGACAACAACTGAATTTTGGAAAATGTAAGGAAATGGTTTCCTTCCAACAATCAAACTCTGCCCTGGCAACTTATATTTATTGTTCCTAATTCTATCCTCAGAAGCTTATAAGCCCAAGGCTAAGTCCTCTTCTGTTTGACAACCCTTCAAATACTTGAAGATACCATGTTTTCTCTATATTTAGTAACTCCAGCTCTTTTCACTAATTCTTTTATTACATTATCTCAAATCCCTTCATCATCCTAGTTGACCTTCTGTGAATACTAGAAAGCTAAAAAATCCACAAGCTTGATTAATCATTTACTGGATAACTCTGAGCATATTGTACTTCTGCCTTATTTTGGATAGTCATAACATAATGCTGTGCATAAATGTCAGTGTACTCAGAAAGCTTCATATGAGCTGTTTTATTGACCTTGACACTGACACAGAGTTTAGATTGTAAATAGAATTTTGCAAGGACAATGACAATTTGACTGGGTTATGGCATAGTCTATCCAGCATTAAGCTATGCTACAGGATGGAATGATTTGCACATCATTTAGGTCACCCTGCTCTGTGTCAATAGAGTTAATTAGATATGACTGGTTGGAGTTTGAGTATTATTGACTAGTATTTGCATTGCTCTGGAATTTAGAAGAGATTATTGGTTATAGCAAGCTTTGAAGAAGTGAGAGGAAATGTCAAGGGTATTCAAACTTTCAGTGACAGTAATGTTTGACCTATGATTAATTTCAATATTTATATTTATTTGTACACCAATGTTCAGAAATTGTACGGTGAAATGAGAGTCAGAATTGAGGATTATTAAGAGGAGTTTGGTTCAGTCAGTTATAATTTATTTCTTTTTCCTCTTTCACTTAGTTTTGCTATAGAACATGTCTATTTATTGAAGAAAGTGGTAAAGTATTTGGATCTCAGAAATAAAGAGACACACAGTAACTAGCTACTAATGGATTTGTATGCATTTGAAAGTTGCAGTATCATTTGACCTATATGTCAACAGCTATTCCTGGCTTGGCACATCTATGAATGGAAGAACAAGTGGACTTGACCTCTATGAAATTAATGATTTCATAGATTCATTAATGAATCTGCCACTATACTATAAAATATTGCCTTGTCAGTATTTAGCTAGTTTTCAGACAACAGAATTTATGTTAATTTCTTAACTTGTGTTTCACAGAAGTAACTGTTCTGGAAAGTAATGGGAACCTACTCTTTCTCGTACTGATTCTTTGTTTTCTTTCTTTCTCACATTTAATTTTCTCCCTGAATTACATGTAAACCAAAATTTTGACATTCATTTTTTTTAAATTTTAAGTTCCATATTGTTTTCCTTTCTCTCATTTTCTATGCTTTTCTGAGAAAGCAAACAATTTGATAGAGATTATGCAAAGGCAGCTGTACAAAACATTTCCTTATTGGCAATATTGCAAAAGAAATTGTAGACCAAAAAAGGAATAAAAAAAAAGATTTGCTTCAATTTGTATTTGGACTCCATCAGTTCTTTCTCTGGAGATGGAGTGCATTTTTAATTGTAAGTTCTTTGGAATTACCTTGGTTTCTTATATTGTTGAAAATAACTACGTCATTCACTTATTATACAATATTGCTTATTCTCTACTATGTTCTTCTGGTTCTGCCCATTTACTTTGTGTCAGTTCATTTAGTCTTTCCAGGTTTTTCCTAAAGTATTCTACTTATCAGTTCTCATAGTACAATAGTATTCTATGACAATCATATAATACAACTTGTTCAGCCGTTCCCCAATTGATAGTCATCACTTCAATTTCCTGTTTCTATTGACATAATTATCTATTGATATAATCACATAATATTTTTGCTTTTATTATTGCTATACAGTTATGTTAAGTTTTCCTTAAGTTAAACCTTCCTTGAATTCCTGGCAATAAATCCCACTTGGTCATAACGTATAATCTTCATAATATTGTTGTAATTTTTTAGATAGTATTTTATTTAGGATTTTTACATCCATATTTTTAATGAAATTAGTCAATAATATTATTTCTCTGTTTTTACTCTTCCTGGTTTCAATATCCAATTCTTCACCATCACAAAAAGAGTTGCCATAAATAATTTTGTACGTATATGTCCTTATAGTTTTTCTTTGATCTCTTTGGAACATAGTTAATGGTGGCATTGCTGGTCTTTTGGTTGGAGTTCCAAATTGGTTTCTAGAATGATTATATCATTTCACAACTCTATCAACAGTTTATTAATGTCCTTATTTTTCCATATCTCCTCCAATATTTGCTTTGTTTTTCTTTTTCTGTCATATTAGCCATTCTAACAGGTATGAGATGGCACCTCAGAATTGTTTTAATTTGCCTTTCTCTAATCAATAATGACTTAGAGAATTTGTTTCATATAACTATAGATAACTTTGATTCTTTTTTTCTAACCATTGCTTGTTCATTTCCTTTAATTATTTATCAGTTGAGGAATGAATTGTACTATAAAAAAATTCCTCAACATCTGGCTTTTACTTCTACCTTGTATACATTAGTTTTGTGTGGGCAAACTAATTTTTAAATTTCATGCAGTCAAAATGATCAATTTTATATTCTGTAATATTCCCTGTCTTTTATTTAGTTGTGATGTCTTCCATTATCCACAAATCTGACAGGTAAAATATTCCATGCTCCCCAAGTTTACTCATGATATCACCCTTTATGTTCAAATCACCTATTCATTTTGACCTTAGGTTGTTTGGTATTGAAGGTTTTCTACAAGATAAATGAAAATGTCTATAGGAATGCACTCTGATCTGTTTTTATTTTATTTTTTTGGAGCAAAAATTTCTAGGGAAATGAAAAGAGCTATTGTCACAGATTCAAGTATTGAAATCCTTTCTTTTCCTCCTTCCTAAGGTGTCATGCATAATAAAATAAGGAAAGAGGGAAGGAAGAGATATTGCAAAAGACAAACTATGACCTTCATGATACATTGATATACATTTTTAATTTAGAATTTCTCAACAAATGAAATAGATTATATTACTATAGACTATCTTAGAAGGCCTTGCCCTCTCAATTAGAGAATGGAAATATTTTTTTTTCTGGTTTGTCAAATGGTTTGATTGTGAAGCAATGTCAGTGGGCTCATTTGTACAAATGTGTTAGAAAACAAATAAGGAATTTAATATGTTTAATGAAAACATTACAATGACAGTCAGATATTCAGTGTGCCTTGGAGAACAATTGTTTAATCACACAGTTCTTAATAGAAATTCTATAGTTGTGTAGTATGTAGTATGAACTCATAAGGAGTCTTGTTCTTAAGAATTGGAGCGTTCTAAGCAAAACATTTTGCAAATTTAAATTCTATAAAGACAATCACAGAAGATTCGGAGGTTCTGTTTGTATATTTATTTAATTTCAATGAGATTTGTTTAAAGAGAATAGTTAATTGATTTATTTATGTTTATTTTATTTTTTTCTATGGGGAAAAGACTGGCTTTTAACAAATATTTTAGGTTGATTTTATAGAACATTTGTAAAACATGAATTATTTTCATCTAGTTAAAATTATTTACTATATTGTTGGTGCATATTCTAATTTTTAAAAATTGAATTCACTTCTTGATATGATGCATTATTTGGTAATGGACGTTGCAACATATATGCTCATTTTGATATTCAAAATGTTTTTGAAACAGTACCTTAAAAATGCCATTTTCATTAATATTCTTGTAATGTTGTTATGCTGAAGTTTTTTGGTTATATGTAAAAGGCTCTTAAAAGAAAATATGGGAAAATCCCTAGATATAGCTTCTTTCTTAGTTGATTTTCATTAAAAAATGTCAAAAAACTTATTCCAATAATTTGCCAATGAATATGAATATTGGGAAATTGATATGTACTATATAAGATGACTGGGGACAGGCTTGGGGTAGTAACTATTCTGTGCCACTTTTAGAGGTCAAATTTCATTTCAGTGAAAATCTCTGAAGACAAACAATTAATTTAGCAAGTGGATTTGTGAAATGCTGGATACAAGTCAAAGTTTTATAAATAAAATTATGTTTTAAATGCAATAGAAGAATTTACCACTTAATTAAACACTTAGCTTAATCCTACCATATACCAAAGGATGATTTAAATTCATAATTGTTCTCTAATTAATTTGTTTTATCAATTGAAAGTCTCATATTACACTTATTTAGAGAGCAGGACTAAATAATTACAAAATTTTCTTACCTAAATCCCAAAATAAATGGCCAATTTATTTTGAGCAGTTTTGTTTTGAAGGGAACATTACAATAATTCTTACTAATTTTTGAGTTTGTTGTACTTTAAAATATGTTACGATACAAGGTCCCTGAGATCTTTTGACTATGCTCTTAAGGGAATCTTCAAATCTGAACTTCAGAAAGAACTGTACAGTTTTGCATTAGTGCAGATCCAAAGGAGGGATCATGGTGGATTGGAAATATTATTGTATAATCTTGAAGAGATGATAGAATGATTCAGAAGAATATGTTATCAACTAAATGGAAGTGGTATTATGAGTTTGTCTTCAAAATCGCTACATCCTTCTTCATTCCCCCAAACTCGTTCCATTTACCACTGCTTTGTAGACTCAGAAGCTAGTCTACTTATGGATCAAACACCTGCTTTTTAGAGAAGTATCTACTGTAACTGCTACACAAATAGTCACAATAAAAGTTGTATGTGTGCTATTTTGAAATCTTCCTTCCCTCAGCATACTCATCCCATGCCATCTTTTAATTAAATTTCCACTCTTCCCTTTTCATTTCATGTGGTAGAGAGTGAGTCTTACAGGATAAGCAGGGGTGAATGAGTTTCAGATCTCTTATATTTTTCTTTTCCCTAAAATAAAGTTGATTAATCTGGAATCTGTAAAAATTAAAATTAAATGATAGCTGTGTTTTGATAATATTCATTTTCTTTGTAATTCTATACTTTTTAATTTAAAAACCTTATTTAGAGAAAGGTTCATTAGATTTCAGCAGATGGCCAATGGGGTGTATGACACAAAAATATTTAATAATTCCTTCCTTAAATTCATACATATATTAATTTTACTGTAATTTCACTTTTAAAATTGAATGACAATTGGAGGATGGTGGAAGAAGTAGTAATATATAATTTTTAGAATACTATTATGCTACAAAAATGATGAAAGATATGCTTTCAGAAAAAAAAAAAAACCTGTAAGGTTTATATGAATTGATGCATAGTGAAGTGAGATGAATCAGGAACACACTACATAAAGCAATAGCAATACTTTAACAGTGATCAAATGTGTAAGATGCAGCTATTCTGATCAAAACAATGATCCTAGATAATCCCAAAGTATTGTGATGAAAAATGATATTCACTTAGAGAGAGAGAGAGAGAAACTGATGAATCTAAGTTTAAAGTATATTTCTCACTTAATTTTTCTTTTTTTAATTTATTTTTTGGAATAGTCACATTCAGGTAATATGTGCTAAAATAGGGAAATCCATTTAGACTGCATAGGTCTTTTAGCCCTAGCACCTGTGCTAGGATTCATTTGAATCTTTGGTGAGTCATAATGTTTTTGCTGGTGGAAGGTCTTATCTTGATGTGGATGACTGCTGACTAATCAAAGTAGTGGTTGCTTAAGGTTGGGGTGGCTGTGACAATTTTTAAAAATAGAACAATAAAGTTTGCCACATCAATTGACTCTTCCTTTCATTTGAGCACTTAGAATCCATTATGGGTTATTAGTTGGCCTCATTTCAATATCACTGTGTCTCAAAGAATAGGGAGTTCTGAAAAAAAGCTAGAAAGATGGGGGGAGGATGCCCAGTTGGTGAAGCAGTTAGAACACATACAACATTTATCAATTAAGTCTGTCATCTTATAAAGGATTTGTTTGTAGCTCCCCAAACAATTGCAATAGTAACATTAAAGATCACTGATAATAGATTACCATTACATTTATAATAATAACGTAAAAGTTAGAAATATTGTGAGAATTACCAAAATGTGACACAGTGCCATGATGAAAGCATATTGTGTTAGAAAATAGCATCAAAAGACTTGTTTGGTGCAGGGTTGCTATAAACCTTAATTTTGGAAAAAATGCAATATCTATAAAGTGTAATAAATAATAAAGTTAAATAAAATCAAGTATACCTATACTCAACAATTGATTTTCCTTTAGTGATCTTTTAATTTTCAGTGCTGTACCCATATGTATTTTCCTCTTGGTTAGGTTATTTCATTCTGAATCACTTCATTCCCTATTTTTTTCCTGAATTCTTCAACTTTATCATTTTTGCTTCATAATATTTCATTACATTCAGGTCATGTCAGTTTCCTTCTTTAATGAAGTTTCCTAAGTCTTGATTATTATAGAGTGTTGTGAATTTTTTTGAAATACCTATGCCTGGCATTGACTTTACATATATGCCTAGTAGTGGGTCAAAAATCCTCCCTCTCTATTTTATTCTAATTATAATTCTAAATTATTTTAAGGCATGTTTGAGTCAAATGACAGTTCTACCAGTAGATATTCACTGTGCCAGTCTTTCTACAACTCCCCAGATTATGACTTTCAATATTTTGCCAACTTTTCCAAATTGAATGTTTTGTGATGATTCTTCATGTTGTTTTAATTTTAATTTTTCTTATTATAAGTTATTTGCAAGGTAAATTTTATTGTAATTTATACTTTTTAATCTTCCGTTAAAAAATTCATACCCTATAATCATTATTATTATAGTTGTTTTCTCTTCATTTTCAAAAAGAATCAATTGTATCACAAGGTAATATCTTGATTTGCATGTGAATTGATTTAAGGGAGGCAGAGTTGCACAAAGTCATTAGTCTCACTCTCTATTTCAATGTCATCACAGTCTAGTGGCAGCACAAAAGTCAAGAGGACTGAAGATTGTCCAGGATGTAGTGCATGACATTGGTGGTGCTATAAGTACTTCACAGCATTTGTTTCAGTGCCTTCATGGAATGGGAACGAATTGTTCTTAACTATCCATTTCATCAGGGGAAATCTCCACATCCTTGTAATTGATATCTCCTATTTCACCAACAGTTTTGGAGCCAGCCAGTTATCCTCAAGTTGATTTAGTCTACCTTCTAAAATGATTTACTGAGTTGTGGTCTCTGCATGCTATAGCTTGTTGGAGTCAAAGGTGAGAGTTGGGTGAAAGGTGGAAAAGAAAAGTGGATGAATAGCTCTGAAAAAAAATCACCAAGTCCTCACACCAGACGTGCTAGTCATCTCTGAACACGTATAAATTCCACTCTTTAGTCACTTATCCTTGAGTACTCTGAGCAGTATACACATGCCAATTTCCTATGTATTTGGAATATCTACTTTACTATCTGTGATATTTCCTGCAAATATTTCTATGCTGTATTCCTCTACTAATTTCATTTTCTTTAATTTTATTTATGATGAATACATAAATTATAGATTTCTATTTTTATGATTTATTTTTTTATTATTTGGGTAAGAAATATTCTTTTAGCCACTTTGGTGAAAGAAGTGTGATTTTGTTCCCTTTTAAAAAAAATAATCTTAGGATCTTTTATTTTCTGGCTATGTGTAGATTATATTTTTTTTGCCTTATTATGATATATGGTCTAAGATGTTGAGCTAAACATAATTTTAACACAATATTTACTGTTTTTTCCCACTAGCAATTCTTGTTCAAAAGGGAGTCTTTTTCTTAGTGATTTATGTTTTTATATTGATCAACACTGGGCTATTATTTCCAGTTGCTTCAATTTTTTGCTTATTCTGGTTGTTATACTAATTTAACTTTTTGGTTTCTTTTTAAAATCATTTCCAAATAGTTTTGATGACCACTAATTTAAAATATAATTTGAGGCTTTCTTTTATTTCATTTGAAAAAAATTTTTCCCAAATCAATGATTATTTTGTATAGTTTTGCATCTATTTTTTCCAAAGATTTATTGATAGAGGGATACTGCATTTACAAATCAACTTATAATTTTCACATATATATGAGAACCAAATATAGATTGTATCTTGAATAGCCATTTCCAATTATGACAATAAAGAATGTTTTATAATTTTATTATATAAATCTTGAATATGTATGTGGTGTTTTCCTTTTTTTTTGTTAGTATTCTATAGAAATGCTAATCATTTTATTGGATTTATTCCATATTGTGCTACCTTGCTGAAGGTACAAAATTTTGTTTCTCCCCTAGTTTTGTGAAATATTCCAAGATACTCTCATATCAACTGAAAACAATAATAATTCTGTCTCTTTTTTGAATGTTTATTTATTGGGTCATTGGAAAGTGATTTCGAACATTTACGTTTAGAGCTGAGAAGAACTCAAGCTTTTTCCAGTCCTAAAGAAGGGGGGAAAAGAAGGAAGTTTGTTACAGATGATGTCAGAAAGAGAGGGAATGGGGATGACTCAAAAGGAACCAAAATGATAAAGGATTCCTGGGTAATGTTGCTATTGTTGTTGCTCATAAGAGAATGTTGGAACACAATGATATAAAAGGTTATAAATTAACTATGAGGCAGTTGCAGTGCCTGTGGATATTTTTGTTACCACAAACAAAACTAGTGACATATACACTAATTTTACTTTCACTCCTGTACTTTCCTAGAAGAATACAGAGATGCATTTCCAATATTTATCTTTTGAAAAATTGTTTAGGGGGATTGGGGGCAGAACCAAGATGGCGGAGTGAAAAGGTGACTCTCTGCCTCTCTTCCGATCTTCTCTCAAATCAACAATAAAATAAGCCTCTGAACTGATCTTCAAGTCAACGAACTCAGAAATATTTGGACACTGCTTGCTGAAGAACTTCAGATCAGGTTTGTCTAACTCAGACAGAGAGATAAATAGAGGACTCCGGTATAGGCCAGAAGTGAGGGTGGGACTCAGATCATCTCCTTGTAGCAGAAATTCCAAACTCCAAACTCCAAATTCAAAACACCTGGAGTTTATCTGAGGCACTCAGGACACTCTGCCCTGACTGGGGGCAGGTGTTCTGGCAGACTTGCCTTGTTTAAGGAGTAATTCGGCCTCAGTCCTAGCCCCCACCGGCCCAGGACCTTAAGTTAATTTGACGAAGTGCCCCAGGGCAAAGATCTTCAGCCGCCTTTCAGCCGCCGTTTTTTTTTTTTTCCCTACCTTAAAGAGATATCCACAGTGTCTAAAAAAAAATGAAGAAGCAAAAGAGAGCTCTCACCATGGACAGCTTTTATCAAGACAAAGACCGGATGACTCCAGATCCTGAGGTTCCTTTAGACAAAACTCCAAAGGAAGATATTAAGGACCATAACTGGTCCCCTTTTCAAAAGGCCTTTCTGGAAGACTGCATAAAGAACCTCAAAAGAGAGCTGGAGGATAAATGGGAAAATAAACTGAAATCAGTGCAAGAAGGATATGATGTCCTGGAAAAGGGATATGAAAAAGACACCAATTTATTGAAAAATAAAATTAGTGA
>JAJPUD010022691.1:0-21020 GCA_023553655.1 Myrmecobius fasciatus | reverse complement strand
CCAGCAGTGTTTCTATTAGGCTTATATCCCAAAGAAATCATAAAAGAAGGAAAGGGCCCCACATGTGCAAAAATGTTTGTGGCAGCTCTCTTTGTAGTGGCTAGAAACTGGAAACTGAATGGATGTTCATCAATTGGAGAAAGGCTGAATTAATTGTGGTATATGAATGTTATGGAATATTATTGCTCTGTAAGAAACGACCAGCAGGATGATTTCAGAGAGGCCTGGAGAGACTTGCATGAACTAATACTCAGTGAAGTGAGCAGAACCAGGAGATCATTATTCACGGCAACACCAATACTATATGAGGATCAGTTCTAATGGACATGACTCTCTTCAACAATGAAATGCTTCAAACCGGTTCCAATTGTTTGGTGAAGAGAGCCATATACACCCAGAGAGAGGGATGTGAAATGTGGACCACAACATAACATTTTCATGTTCTCTATTGAGGTTTGCTTGCATTGTATTTCCTTTATTGGATTATTCTTTCTTGTAGATACAATTTCTCCTGCACAAAAAATGATGCAATAACTATACATATATTCGATTTCTTAAGTATTCTAACATAATTATCATGTAGTGGATATCCTGCCATTTAGGGGAGGGGTGGGGAGTAGGGGGAAAAATTTGTAACAGAAAGCTTTGTAAGGGTTAATGTTTAGGAATTACCCATACATATGTTTTGGAAATAAAAAGTATTAATAATAATAAAAAAAGAACAGACCTCAGCCCTAAAAAAACAAACAAAACAAAACAAAACCTCTCACCATAGACATTTTTTACACACAGAGAGAAGAACAGGTCTCATTTTTTTTATTAAAGCTTTTTATTTGAAAACATATGCATGGGTAATTCTTTAACACTGACTCTTGCAAAGCTTTCTGTTACAAATTTTTTTCCCTCCTGCCCCTCACTCCCTTCCCTAGATGGCAGGAAGTCCAATACATGTTAATTATGTTAAAATATGTGACAGATCGAAATGTGTATATATATATATATATTTATACAGTTATCTTGCTGTACAAGAAAAAAAAAACAGAGAAGGAAAACATAATGTAAGCAAACATCAATAGGAGTGTGAAAATGCTATGTTGTGATCCAGACTCAGATCCCACAGGGCTCTCCTGGGTGTAAATGGCTTTCTTCATCACTGAACAACTGGAACTGGTTTGAAACATCTCATTATTGAGGAGAACCATGTCCTTCAGAATTGATCATCATGTAGTCTTATTTTTGCCATGTATAATGATCTCCTGGTTCTGCTGATTTCAGTCAGCATCAGTTTGTACAACTCTCTCCAGGCATCTCTGAAATCATCTTGTTGGTCATTTCTTAAATTTTTTCTTTATTAAAGCTTTTTATTTGCAAAAGTTATGTATGGGTAATTCTTCAACATTGACCCTTACAAAGTTTTCTGTTACAGATTTCCCCCCCCCACTCCCCACGCCTCCCCTAGACGGCAGGATATTCACTACATGTTAATTATGTTAAAATATTTGACAAATCGAATATATGCATACATATTTCCACACTTATCATTGTTATGCAAGAAAAAGCGTATCTACAAGAAAGAAATATCAGATAAAGGAAACACAATGCAAGCAAACATCAATAGAGAGTATGAAAATACTATGTTGTGGTCCACATTTCATATCCCTTTCTCTGGGTGTATATGGCTTTCTTCACGGAACAATTGGAACTGGTTTGAAACATTTCATTGTTGAAGAGAGCCATGTCCATCAGAACTGATCGTCATATAGTCTTCTTGTTGCCATGTATAATGATCTCCTGGTTCTGCTCATTTCACTCAGCATTAGTTCATGCAAGTCTCTCCAGGCCTCTCTGAAATCATCCTTCTGGTCGTTTCTTACAGAACAATAATATTCCATAACATTCATAACCATAATTTATTCAGCCATTCTCCAATTGATGACCATCCAGTCAGTTTCCAATTTCTTGCTACTACAAAAAGGGTTGCCACACACTTTTTGCACACGTGGGTCCCTTTCCCTCCTTTAAGATCTCTTTGGGATACAAACCCATCAGAGACATCACTGGATCAAAAGGTATACAGAGTTTGATAACTTTTTGAGCATAATTCCAGATTGCTCTACAGAATGGTTGGATCCTTTCACAGTTCCACCAACAATGTATCAGTGTCCAGTTTTCCGACATCCCCTCCAACATTTGCCATTATCTTTTCCTGTCATCTTAGCCAATCTTACAGGTATGTAATGGTATCTCAGAGTTGTCTTAATTTACATTTCTCTGATCAATAGTGATTTGGAGCACTTTTTCATATGACTAGAAATAGTCATCTGAAAATAGTCTGTTCATATCCTTTGACCATTTATCTATTAGAGAGTGGCTTGAATTCTTATAAATATGAGACAATTTTCTATATATTTTAGAAATGAGGCCTTTATCAGAACCCTTAAATGTAAAGATGATTTCCCAATTTATTGCTTCCCTCCTAATCTTGTCTGCATTAGTTTTCTTTGTACAAAACCTTTTTAACTTAATATAATCAAAATTATCTATCTGGTATTCAATTAAGAGTTCCATTTCTTCTTTGGACACAAATTCCTTCCTTCACGGGTAAGAGAGGTAAACTATCCTATGTTCCTCTAATTTGCTTATAATATCACTCTTTATATCTAAATCATGAACCCATTTAGATTTTATCTTAGTATGTGATGTTAGGTGTGGGTCAAGTGTCTAATTTCTTCCATACTAATTTCCAATTTTCCCACCAGTTTTTGTCAAAAAGTGGGCACTTATCCCAAAAGCTGGGGTCTTTGGGTTTATCAAATACTAGACTGCTATAGTTATTGCCTGGTTTATCCTGTGATCCTATCCTGTGCCACTGATTGACTACTCTATTTATTAGCCAGTAACAAATGGTTTTGATGACTGCTGCTTTATAATATAATTTTATATCTGGCACAGCAAGGCCACCTTCATCAGCCTTTTTATTTCATTAATTCTTTTCAGATTCCTGACTTTTTGTTCTTCCAAATGAACTTTGGTACTATTTTCTTCTAGATCTATAAAATAATTTCTTGGGAATTTGATTGGTATGGCAATAAATAAGTGAATTAGTTTGGGTAGTATTGTCATTTTTATTATATTCACTTGGACTCCCCATGAACACTTGATTTTTTTTCCAACTGATAAGATTTGAATTTATTTGTGTGAAAAGGGTTTTGTAGTTTAGTTCATATAATTCCTGACTGTTCCTTGGCAGATAGATTCCCAAATATTTTATACTATTGACAGTCATTTTGAATGGAATTTCTTTTTGTATCTCTTGCTGCTGAACTTTGTTGGTAATATATAAAAATGCTGATGATTTATGTGGATTTATTTTGTATCCTGCAACCTTTCTAAAGTTGTGAATTGTTTCTAGCAGTTTTTAGTTGAGTCTCTAGGGTTCTCTAAGTATACCATCATGTCATGTACAATGAGTGATAATTTGGCTTCCTCATTACCTCCTCTAATTCCTTTAATCTTGTTTTCTTCTCTTACTGCCAAAGCTCACATTTATAATAAATATTAAATAGTAATGGTGACAGTGGGCGGCCTTGTTTCACTCCTGATCTTACTGGGAATTGTTCTAGTTTGTCTCCATTACATATGATGCTTGCTGATGGTTTTAAATAGATGCAACTGATCATTTTAAGGAAAAGCCCACTTATTCCTATACTCTCTAGTGTTTTTAATAGGAATGGGTGTTGACTTTCATCAAATGCTTTTTCTGCATCTATTGAGATAATCATGTGATTTTTGTTAGTTTGGTTATTAATATAATTAATTATGCTGATAGTTTTCCTAATATTGAATCAGCCCTGCATCCCTGGTATAAATCCTACTTGGTCATAGTGTATTATCCTGGGGATGACTTTCTGTAATCTTATTGCTTTTGTCTTATTTACGATTTTTGCATCAATATTCATTAGGGAAATTGATCTATAGTTTTCTTTCTGTTTTCACCCTACCTGGTTTAGCTATCAACACCATATCTGTATCATAAAAGGAATTTGTTAGTACACCTTCTTTCCCTACTTTTTCAAATAGTTTATATAGTATTGGAATTAATTGTTCTTTGAATGTTTGGTAGAATTCACATGTAAATCCATCTGGCTCTGGAGATTTTTTCTTAGGGAGTTTATTAATAGCTTGTTCTATTTCTTTTTTTTTTTAAGATGGGACTATTTAAATAATTTATTTCTTCTTCTGTTAACCTGGGCAGTCTATATTTTTGTAGCTATTCCTCCATTTCATTTAGATAATCAAATTTGTTGGCATAAAGTTGGGCAAAGCAACTTTTAATTATTGCTTTAATTTCCTCTTCCTTGGTGGAAAGTTCTCCCTTATCATTTTTAAGACTAACAATTTGATTTTCCTCTTTCCTTTTTCTAATCAAATTAACTAAAGGCTTATTTATTTTGTTGGGTTTTTTTCATGAAACCAACTCAGTTTTATTTATTAATTCAATAGTTTTCTTATTTTCAATTTTATTAATCTCCCCTTTTATTTTCAGAATTTCTAATTCGGTATTTAATTGAGGGTTTTTAATATGTTCTTTTTCTAGCTTTTTTTAATATTAAGCCCAATTCATTAATATTCTCTTTCTCTTTTTTATGCAAGTAAGCATCGAGAGATAATAAAATTACCCCTTATAATCGCTTTTACCATATACCAAAAATTTTGATATGTATTCTCATTATTGTCATTCTCCAGGATAAAACTATTGATTGTGTCTATGATTTGCTCTTTCACCCATTCATTCTTTAGAATTAGATTAATTAATTTCCAATTAATTATTGATTTATTTTCTCCTGGCCTTATATTGCAATGTGATTTTTATTGTGTCATGATCTGAAAAAGATGCATATATTATTTCTGCCTTTCTGCATTTGATTTTGAGGTTTTTATGCCCTAAGACATTGTCAATTTTTGTATAAGTTCCATGAACCACAGAGAAAAAAGTAAACTCCCTTCTGTCTTCATTCAGTTTTCTCCAAAGATCTATCATACCTCACTTTTCTAACATTTTGTTTACCTCCTTAACTTCTTTCTTATTTATGTTAATTTATTTAAATCAGAGAGAGTAAAACTGAGATCCCCTGCTAGTATAGTTTTGCTGTCTATTTCTTCTTGCATCTCTCTCAACTTCTCCTCTAGGAATTTGGACGCTATACTACTTGGTGCATATATGTTCAGTATTGAAATTGCTACATAATCTTGGTACCCGTTAGTAAAATATAGTTTCCTTCATTATCTCTTTTAATTACATCTATCTTTCCTTTTTTCTTTATCTGCGATAAGGATTGCTACCCCTGCTTTTTTTTTTTGTTCACCTGAAGCATAATAGATTTTGCTCTAGCCCTTTACCTTCACTCTGTATGTAACTCTGTGCTTTAGATTTGTTTCTTGTAAACAATTTTGTTTGAATTCTGGATTTTAATCCAGTCTGCTATCCACTTCTGTTTTATGGGAGAGGTCATCCCATTCACATTAACAGTTAAAATAACTAATTCATATTTCCTGCCATCTTATTTACCCAAAGATGTGTTTTCCTCTTTCCTTTCCCCTATCTCCCTTTCCCCCTCCCCAGTATTTTTCTTTTGATGACCACCTCTCTCAAATAGTCCTCCCCCCCTTTAGAGCCCTTCCCACTTTTTTTACACATTTCTCCTAATTCCATTTTCCCTTCTATTAGTCTATCCCTTTCTTTTCCTCCTTTCCCTCTCACTTCCCTATAAAGAGGGACAAGTTTCTCTTGAAACCAAATGTCTGTTATACTCTTTTAGAGCCCAGTCTGATGAGAGTAAGATTCACACAATGCTCATCCCCTTCCCTTCTTTCCCTCAATTATATTGTTTTCTTTGCCTCTTCATGAGATTTACCTTGTTTTTACCTCCTTTTAAAACCTTATTTTACCTCCTTTTCCCTCTTTTCCCCAGTATGATAGCCTTTCCGCCTCTAATTTCTTTTTCATATTATCAAAGTAAAATCAAAATATACCCCTGTTCTTTAAATATCCCCATAGTAGAAATATAGTTCTCAAGAATTCTTTCCTTTTTACCTTTTTATGTTTCTCTTGAGTTCTGTGTTTGGAGGTCAAATTTTTTTGTTCAGATCTGGTCTTTTCATTATAAAGAGGTGAAATTCACCTATATAATTAAATGTCCATCTTCCTCCTTGGAAGATAATGCTCGTTCTAGCTGGATAGCTTATTCTTGGTTGTAATCCAAGTTCCTTTGCCTTTTGGAACATCTGGTTCCAGGCCCTTCGATCCTTCAATGTGGAGGCTTATAGATCTTGTGTGATTCTAATTATAGTTCCTCGGTATTTGAAGTGTTACTTTCTAACTGCTAGCAATATCTTTTCCTTGGAGCAATAGTACTGAAATTTAGCCATGATATTCCTTGAGGTTTTAATTTTGGGGTCTCTTTCAGGAGGTGATTGGTGAATTCTTTTGATGGTGGTTTTGCCTTCTGATTCTAAAACATCAGGGCAGTTTTCTTTCATGATTTACTCTAAGATACTGCCTAGTTTTGTTTTGTTTTGTTCTTTTTTTTCATCATGGCTTTCAGGAAGTTCAATAATCCTTAGATTGTCTGTCCTAGATCTATTTTCCAAGTCAGTTGTTTTTTCCTAGGAGATATTTCATATATTCTTCTATCTTTTCTTTTTTTTTGTTTTTGTTTGACTGATTCTTGAAGTCTTATTGAGTCATTCACTTCCATTTGTTCAATTCTAATTTTTACTGTATTATTTTCTTGTTACCTTTTTTAACTCCTTTTGTAATTGGCCAATTTGTTCATTGCACACTTTTTCATTTTTACCAGTTTTGTTTTTCAATGTATTGGTGTCTTTTTCATATTTCTTTTCTAGAGCATTATATACTTTTTCCATTCCTTCTTGCAATGATCTCATTTCATTTCCCCATTTTTCATCTAACTCTATTTTGAGATTCTTTATGCAATCTTTCAGGAAAGCTTTGTGAAATGGGGACCAGTTCATGTTTCCCTTTGTGGCTTCCTCTGAAGTTGCTTTACCTTTATGAATCTCAGGATCTGGGGTCTGGTCTGTTCTCTCTCTCTCCATAAAAGCTGTCTAAGGTGAGAATTCTTTTATGTCTTTTATTCATTTTTTTTAAATAGCTTGAGGTCTTTTTAAAGTAGAGAAGCTGCAGCTGTGGTAATTTGCCCTGGGCAATTTGGCTGATTGACTTCAGGTGCTGTGCTGTCTGGGCTAGGTCCCACATTTGCAGGGGATTACAATCTATCTTTTATAAAAGGCAGATCTGCCAAAGCACCTGGCCACAGTCAGGGCAGAGTGTCCCAAAAGTCTTGCAGGACCTTCTCAGGTACTTAAAACTTGCCATGTTCAGTCCTGCCCACCTTCCAGCCCTCTCTCCCAGAGCTGCACCCAAACTCAGCAAACTGCCCAACCCCCTGCCCATCTGAAACAGACCTGCTCCGAAACTCTTCCAAGGTAACTTCTGCTAG
Source organism: Myrmecobius fasciatus (assembly GCA_023553655.1). Lineage (NCBI taxonomy): Eukaryota > Metazoa > Chordata > Mammalia > Dasyuromorphia > Myrmecobiidae > Myrmecobius > Myrmecobius fasciatus. The sequence continues at coordinate 13,497 of JAJPUD010022691.1, read as the reverse complement.
GAATGAGTTGTAGTCCAAATATTTGTGGGTTTTTTGACATAAAAATCAGTTTAAAGGCTTTATCTGCTGTTGGTTTGAGAGAAGGTCAGTGGAGGACACAGAGACTTGTGTTTTCACTCCACCATCTTGGCTCCCATATCTCAAATTGTGAGGTTCCTAAAAGCAAAGCAACTCTAGATGGAGCCCCAAAGGAAGATATGAGCTAATCTCCATTTCACAAGGCTTTCTTGGAAGATTGCATAAAGGATCTTAAAAAAGAGTTGGAAGAAAAATAGGAAAATGAAATGAGATCATTGCAAGAAGGAATGGAGAAAATCATATAATGCCCTATAAATTGATAAGAAAAAGCCACCAATTCATTGAAAAACAAAATTTGTGAAATGGGAAACCAATGCAATGAACAACACAATTCAATTAGGCAAATACAGAAGGAAATAAAAAAGGTAACTGAAGAAAATAACTTCAGTAAAAATTATAACTGAACAAATGGAAGTGAATGATTCAGTAAGACTTAAATAATCAATCAAAAAATAACAAAAATGAAAAAATAGAATAAAATATGAAATATCTCCTAGGAAAAACAATTGACCTGGAAAATAGATGTAGGAGAGGCAATCTAAGGAATATTGGACTTCCAGAAAGCCACAAGGAAAGAATCTAAATATTATCTAGGATAACAGAATATCATTAAGTGAAACTGCCTTGATATCTTAGAAACAGAAAGTAAAATAACCATTGAAAGAATTCACTAATCATCTCCTCAAAGAGATCCCAAAATTAAATCTGCAGGGAATATTGTGGCTAAATTTCAGAACTGTCGCATCAAGGAAATGATATTGCAAGCAGCCAGAAAAAAAAAAAAAAAAAAACAATTTAAGTACTTAGAAGCCACAAGTAGAATTACCCAGGACCTAAAAGCTTCAACCTTAAAGAATCAAAAGGCAGCTTCCTTATTAAAGAATCAAAGGGCCTGGAATCTGATAGTCCAGTAGGCAAAGGAATTTGGATTACAGCCAAGAATAAGCCATCCAGCTAAAATGAGCATTATCTTTCAGGGAAGAAGATGGACATTCAATGATATAAGTTAATTTCACCTATTTCTAATGAAAAGACTTGAACTGAACAAAAAAAAAATTGATCTCCAAACACAAAACTCAACAGAAAAATAAAAATGTAAAAAAAAAGAAAGAATTCTTAAAAATTATATTTCTGTTATGGGTACTTTGAGAGTGCAAGTATAACTTGATTTTATTATGATAATATGAAAAAGAAACTAGAAGTAGAAAGAGGATCATACTGAAAAAAAAAGAGGAAAATGGAGGTAAAATAAGGGAAATTACATCGCACAAAGAGGCAAAAAAAAACCCCTATTATAATAGGGGGAAAGAAGAGAGGGGATGAGCATTGTGTGAATCTTACTGTCATCAAATTTAGCTCTAAAAGAAAATATTAGAAATATTTGGTTTCACAGAGAAACTTGTCTCAACTTAAAGTGAAGTGAGAGGCAAAGGGAGAAAAGAAAGGGAAAGACTAATAGAAAAGAAAACAGAAATATTAGGGGAGTGGTATAAAAAGAGGGGAGGGGTTCTAAAGGGGGAGGACTGTTAGAGGGATGTGGTCATCAAAAGCAAAGTACTGGGGAGGTGGAAAGGGGGAATGGAAAGAGAAAAGAATAACTTAGGGTAAATATGATGGCAGGATATACAGAATTAATTATTTTAACTGTGAATGGGAATGGGATGAACTCTCTTATAAAATGGAAGCAAATAGCAGACTGGATTAAAATCCAGAAATCTACAATGTGTTGTTTTAGAAACATCTTTAAAGCATAGTGATACATACAGAGTAAAGGTAAAGGGTGAGAGCAAAATATATTATGTTTCAAGTGAAGTAAAAAAAGCAAGGGTAGCAATCCTGATCAAGTAAAACAAAGATAGATCTAATTAAAAAGAAATAAGGAAAAAAACATATTTTACTAAAGGGTACCATAGATAATGAAGCAATATCAATACTAATCATATGTACACCCAGTGGTATAGCACCCAAATTCCTAGAAGAGAAGTTAAGAGAGATGCCAGAAGAAATAGACAGCAGAACTATATACTATATACTAGTGGAGGATCTCAACTTTCCTTTCTCAGAACTAGATAAATTGAACCACAAAATAAATAAAAGCTAAGTTAAGGAGGTAAACAAAATGTTAGAAAAGTTAGGTATGATAGATCTTTGTAGAAAATTGAATGGAGACAGAAAGAAGTTTTCTTTTTTCTTAGCAGTTCATGGAACCTATACAAAAATTCACCATATAATAAAAACATCAAAATCAAATGCAGATAGGTAGAAATACTAAATGCATTTTTTCAGGTCATGATGCAATAAAAATCACATGCAATATAAGGCCAGGAGAAAACAGACCAAAAGTTACTTTGAAATTAAATAATCTCATCCTAAAGAATGTTTCTTTATATGTAAAACTGGAAAAATGTCATTTGCAATATTTATCTCATAGTTGTTTTAAGAACAGTACTTTATAAATCTTTTTTTATTTACATAACATATGCATGGGTAATTTTTCAACATTGATCCTTTAAAAACCTCCTGTTCCAAATTCTTCCCTCTTTCCCCCTACCCCCTACCCTAGATGGCAGGTAGTCCAATACATGTTAACTAGGTTAAAATTCATGTTAAATCTAATATATTTGTACATATTTATACAGTTATCTTGCTGCACAAGAAAAATCAGATCAAGAAGGAAAAAAAAACTGAGAAAGAAAACAAAATGCAATCAAATAACAACAGAAAATGCTATCCTGTGGTCTACACAGTTCCCACAGGCCTCTCTCTGGGTATAGATGGCTCTCTTCATCACTGAACAACTGGAACTGATCTGAATCACATCATTATTGAAGAGAGCCACGTCCATCAAATTGATCATCATATAGTCTTGTTGTTGCCATGTATAATGATCTCCTGGTTCTGTTCATTTCACTTAGCATCAGTTCATGTAGGTCTCTCCATGCCTCTCTGAAGTCATCCCTCCTCCAAAGAGATCTTAAAAGGAGGAAAGGGACCCACATGTGCAAAAATGTTTGTATCAGCCCTTTTTGTAGTGGCAAGGAACTAGAAACTGAGTAGATTAAAATATCTATGAATATGTTTTGAAAATAAAAAAAGTTTTAACAATAAATAAATTAAAAAAATTTAAAAAGAATGTTTAGGTGATGAAAATTTGTATGATTTACTCTTTCATTGATTCACCAGATGCTCACAACTGCAAAATCTAAATGTCCTCTGGTAAAATAACAAATATGTTCTTTTGGTTTATATAATATAATATTTTATTGTAGTATTATATAATTATTTAAATCTTTTGAGAGGTTGGTGACCATGTGTCACTTACCCAGAGTTTGATCAATCCCTGATTTGCTAATTAAATCAATGTTATTCAACTTCAGCAAATAAAACAAATGGTGATTCTACTACATTGAAAAATCTTATTTGTATAGTAGAACTGTCTGTCTGGCTAATTACCTCAATCACCCCCCCCCAAAAAAAAAAAAGATTGCAGGCAATGGTTATTTGAGATTTTCTAATCTAGTATTTTGAACAAATATATCCCAGGTTTCTTTGTTCTACCTCCTTTAAATGAAAATGCAAAGGCGAGGTCAAATCCCATTTTTTCAGTCTTTCACCCTCACTGAGGTGAAATTTCTACATGTGACAAGCACTATGAGAAAAGGCTTTGCAAAGTCACTTGCAAGAATATTCTTTTAGATTGAAGGTTTATTTTTAACTATAAATGTTCCTACAAACGTTCCTTTAAATGGCCCGACAAATGTTCTTGTGAATGTCAACTGCAAATGTTCTTGTGAATGTCAATTCTAAAGGTTTAAGAAAATGGTCTTACAAATGTTCTTGCAAATGTTTTTGCAGATGTAACAACAAGCAACAAAATGGAAAGCCCAGGAGCAGTTCTAAACTGGATTGATCAGTTAATAAATATTTGAAGAACACCTGCATACTGTAGTTGGAAGAGTACTCACATTGGTATCAGCTGACATGGGTTACACTACCAAATCTGATACTTGCTACCTGTATAACACAATGTAAGTCATTTCACACCCTTCCATCTCAGTATCATTGAAAGTACAGGGGTTATCCTTCAATACCAATGGTTTGTGCCTTGATTACTATGCTTCATTCTAAGACTCTTTAGTTGAATATCAATTTAGTCAGCTAGTCTTGAGTGGATTTTAGAAAGGAATATTTTCCCAGGTGATAGCAGTAAGTATAATTAGTGCAAAATATTTCTCCAAATCTATAATACACTACCCCACAATTATATGCACAGTCCAGAAGAAAGTATTATCAAGATTAAAGATAATACTTGGAAACATGTCATTCACATCTTGTGACTACTGGACATAATTTTCTTTCATATATGGGATGACTTTCTAAATATAAAGACCTTTACCCACTGGGAGCTCAAAGCCAGTGTGATTGAATTTTGAACAATTCATCTAAATTAAATACCATAAAGTGAAAGAGTAGAAAACAATGCATATTTAGTAGGAGTTATTTGGTTTTTAGGTCTAAAATAAGCTAATCACTGTATGCAATAATTAATTTGATTAGGCTATTCAGGGAGAATTAGCACCTCTAGTGTAAGGCTATGATAAGCTCTTTTTTAGAGCTATTCATCCACTTTGTTGTCTACCTGATTGATGCTTTGTTAAAATCTGTGGCCCCATGAAGTTGTAGCATGCCCAATGACTCCACTTCTGTAAACCAACTCAGCAGATGGGCTAAATCAGGTTGAGGGTAACCTGTGGCTCTCACTTACTGAGGTAAGGGGTGTCTACCCTAAGTATATATTTTCCTAGGGGGAATGGATAGATAAGATGATATTATTTTAACTGCCAGAAAAGTGACTGAAACAGGTACTGTGGAAACTTAGAGTTTGGTCAGACATCAAAGATACAGAGGCCATTCGGTGCATCATGAGTTATACCCAGTCTTCTTGACTTTTGTTCTGCCACTGGACATTGATGATTCTGGAAGACAAAGTGAGGCTAAATCTGCCTTGCTTAAGTCCATTTCACACACACACACACACACACACACACACACACACACGCACACACACACACACATCCAGACATCACCCATTTTCAAAAGATGAAGAAGAAAAATATGTGTATTTGTGGGATTGCTCTTGTATACAATTGTCCTTTCTCTTCTGTCTCCATATATACATATCTCTCCCTAAAAAAGAGCTATGTACACATAAAGGCAGAGACAGAGACCAAAAGACACAGAGTGACAGAGACAGGGACAGAGAGAGGTAGAGAAACAGAGAGAGAGATTGAGAGAGAGAGAGAGAGAGAGAGAGAGAGAGAGAGAGAGAGAGAATGCGCACAATGACAATCTTTATATGACTTCTAAAGAATTCATTATTGGACATTTTTCTCTGTATGTTTTTTTTTTCTGTTGAGTGGATATGAGAACATTATGTCCACTAAAGATTGAAATTGAGAATCACTCAAAAGAAAAAGGAAAGGTGTGTGGTAGATATATTCAGACTGCAATTTAATAAATATAAGGAATAATGAAGGAGAAATAGAGCAAAGGAGGTGATAAAATAAATAAATGAGCAGAAAAGAATACGATCTTGTCATTTAACAGGAGCAAGGTATAACTAAAAGAAACCCAGATCTTTCACTGGTAATACAGTAAGATAAAAAAAAATGTTCCCAAGTCTTGCCTAAAGAATTGAAAGAAACTCCTATGGCAAACATTTGAGAGGACATGGACAAAACAAGACAAACCAAAAGCAAAACCAAGCCAAAAGAAAACAAAGGCAGTATTAACTAGGATCTGAATTTCTGGACAGAATATCCACATCTATGAGTTCACAAGTATATTTAAATATCAAGCCTTTGAGTAATAATTCATCAAAAGTTTAAAGTTCTGGTTTACCCAAAGGGCTATGGAGAAGCAGAAAGCATATCTAAAGGTACTACAATGTAGCTTTCTAGATACTTCGCCATATATTATTTTATAATCTGTCTTACATAGTCATATATTTATACTTAAAGGCACATTAGTTGTTTTCTAATTCAAATCCCTTATTTTATAATGAGGAACTTGAGGGCTACAGAAGTACAATGTCTTTGTATTCCAGCACTTAGCGTGATGTTTAGCCCATAGTAATTTCTTAGCAAATCTAATTTTTCCTCTTGCCTTTCTTCATTTTGGTTGCAATAGTAGACTTGAAATATTATGACAGATCCTCAGAGGTAGTGAACTGCATTTCATTGAAGACCTTCTATAGTTTGAATAGCTATCTGTTGAGGATGTAATAGAGGGAATTACTGTCCAGATACCAACTGGACTACATGAACTCTTTCAATTCTGAAATTCTATGAGTCGATGACAAACCTACATCTTTCCTTCCCACTCACTTGAATCCCTATTATTCATTATTCAGTAGCTATGCTATTCTGTGTAGCATCCTGAATATAATCAATTCACTTCAAAACCTCTTTTTTTTGGCATTCTCATGATATGTCAGAATATTCATGTCATCACAATTTTACCTCTATTTCCTTCAGCTACCTTTGAGTTATGAATTATAAGCTAGAAGCAGCATCCCCAACAAATAAACAAATAAAAACAATTCAAAAGAAATAAAAAAGTCAATAATGATAGACCTCACTCATATGAAGCACCATCAAAAATCACCAAAGAGCATTATATTATTAAGAAGGAGGGGGAAATCCAATTTAAAGAAGTTTACCATGGGAAGTATTTACAATTGATGTCAAAATGATTTACTGTCCTTATATTCTGTCCAAATATTATGGGTCATCGGAAATATATAGAATGACATTCTGGTTTCACTATATATTTATTTCAAATTCTGTTTTACTTATCACCTTAGCAACTTAAGCAGAAAAAAAAAATGTCTCTATAAAACTATGAAAAGGAAGATTCTTAAGCAAGTACTCTTAGTCAACATGACAAAACCAGCAAGGTCAAGTCACCATCCGTACATCTTTGAGGCTGTAGAAACATTAAGTGGATTGGCAGTTTTAAAAATAAATTGTGATTTATTTTTGTCTCTGAAATTTCCTACCTGAATTCAGCTGCATTTGAACAGGGGCAAAGATGCTGTCCTCTACTAAAACTTTTCCAGCCATCTCTATTAAAAAGTCCATAAAACAAAGTATTGAAATGAAGGTTGCATTGATTTCCTGCAAGTTATTGCAAGGTAAGAGGAAACTGTTCTCTTCAAGTCAATCAATGTAATCTACATTAAAGTACATTGTCTCTTATGGTGCCAGGAAACATTCAGTGTGCTCCATTATCCAAGGGTCGGCTGTGACCACCTAGTTTTGTCAGGTCTCAGATTTATAGTTCTAAGTCGCCACCACCTTACAGTCAGCAGGATTGGTCAACCTTCACAAGATCTAATTTTAGGGTTTTTTTTTTCTTTTTCTGTGGTTTCCTCACAGGGTTCATTAGTTCCTAAATTCTGGTTAATGATAGATGGATGGATATTATTCTTTTTTTGACAGAGAAATGCAGAGCCTTGGTCTGCTTAAATATTCAATATTCTTATTCTTATTTATAATTCCATAACATTTATAGCTACTTATTCATTCATTATCTTTATTTTCATGAGTCAATATTTTAGAAAAATTAAATTAAAAAACATTGTTTTAAAATATGACTACAGTTATGGTCCTTTTGCACAATGTAATAGAAAAGTATTATTATTATTTTAGGATTCTGGCTAGGAATTTCTGAAATCCCAGAGGACATTCTGACCTATTGCTTTTTAATTTTGTGACTTATTCTTTTTATCGTTTGGACTGTTTTTAAAGGATCTTGAGAACTACTTCAATCTGAGAAATTGTAAAGGGGAAAAAGAGTAATGGGATTATTTGTTTGCATCTTTGGGCTATGAGTTACCCATTTCATTCATATATACAACACCTATCCCAATAGAAGTGCTGGATAATACATTATGCATTGGGAATTAATAAATAACCCATCTTATGTGAAATGTAGAAAGCTTGATCACATAAGGAGGAAAAAATTGATTAGATTCAAATTGTAAATTACCTGAATTGCACATATTTAACCTATAGCAGATTACTTGCTGTCTTTGGAAGGGAGTATTAAAGGGAGAGGGAGAAAAAATTGGAACACAAAGTCTTACAAAAAGTATCTTTACATGAATTTGAAACAGAAAATACTATTGAAAAAAATTTTAAAAATGTAAATGACTCTAAATGCCATATCAGAAAATTTTGTATTTTATCCTAAGAGCAAGAGTAATCAAGGGATCCACTGACATTTCTTCATTAGGGGAATGACACTTTCATCTATATATAGATGAAACAGTGTCATATATATATATATATATGAATTTCATACCCTCAATCAAAAATGATTCATTACTATATAAAGTTAAATGTAATTTAAAAGCATTTTCTGTCCTATAGCATTTGGGCTTATGCTGCATACCTCAATTTGAAATATAATTCAAGTTATACAAAAGTATTAATTTTCATAAAGCAAAAAATTGTTGATAAATGGTTAGACCCAGATCCTTTGCATACTGGTCTACTCTGGTTAGAGCTTTACAAATGTGTAAATAGACAATGCATGTAACCTATTTTTACAAGAAGTTCCACCTAAATTCCCCCAAAAAATATTTGTAATGTGTTGGAAAACATTTCCTTCATCTATGTCATTATTTGTGGGACAAATGTCACATGTGTATCCAAAAAACTGCCAGATGAGCACATTTATATATACTCGGTCATTACTCATTCTGTTCTTCTAATTCATTTGACAGTTGACATTAGTTATAGGTTTTTCCACTCATTTAAGTGAATTTACATTTATTTTGCTGTTATCTGTGGACATAACACTATATACTAGAGACAGAGATGGATGGAAGCAAATTTAATGGTGAGGGAATATATGCCAAAAAGACCTGATATGGTTGGCATAGTGGCATTTTATAGGAATATGACAATAATTATCTGCTTCACTTTAGGGGCAATCAGATGAAATATAAATACCAAAAAATTAATTGATTGCAAATATACATTTGACACATTGGATGGCCTGTGGTTTTGTCAAATGAATATTCCTTTTACTAATACAAAATACAACTTTCTCCTAACATGTATTTCCTATGGCACTGTTATGTTTGGCTACACATCTTCCACTGAAAATTCATTTAGTAAACTAGAAGGTTTCTTCTTTATCTTTGTGGGTTGAGACTATTGCTTATCTGACATTCTCCTTATGGAACAGTATCAACTCATTTATATGTACACACAGGTGTGTGGTTCTTCAGAACTTTTGGTTTAATATGTTAGAAGAAGAATAATATAAATGTAAGAAAGGAACTAGGTTGTTTGGTAGAGAGATGGCTGGACCTGGAGTTAGGAAGTCTAATTTTCCCAAGCTCAAATGTGATCCCAGACACTTATTTGTGCTCTGGACAAGTCACTTAACCAGTCTTTTTCAGTTTCCTAATCTGTAAAAGTTAGAGAAATGAATGGCAAATAATTTCTGTGTACTTGCCAAGAAAACCCTAAATAGGGTCACACCAGTTATCTCAGAAATATGTTGCCTCAGAAAGTGAAGGGAAAAGATAATTATTGTGAATGAACAATTTTAAAACTGTGACATGACTCTTCCCTCCATGGACCTTTTCCTCTGATATTCCACCATGGGCACTTTTGAAATTAGAGATGATCCACAAGATTGAAGGTTATTCTATATTTTAAAAACATTTCATAAGTAGCTGTAGCTTAAAAAAATTAAAACCTGAGAGACAACAGCTTGGACATGGATCCGTCTGTAATTTTCTAGGTTAGTTCTCAAATGAAAAACATTTAGCCCCAAACTGTCAAACATTTGAAGCTTTATCAGGATCATAGTGACATGGTGTTGAAAAAATTCTGGATGTGGTATTGGAGGATCTGGCTAGAATCTGACACTTATGACCTGCACTTCTCTACTGTTTTGTTTCTTTTTTTTTTTTCTAAAATAAAGAAATTTGATTATTTGAGTTTTGAGATCTTTTAGAATTTTAAATCTATCTTACTATGATCCTCTACAGTTTTATGTGATTTTTTCATTCATTATTTTGTTTTGATATTACTGATACTTATACATTTCTCTTACTTCCTGAATGGCTGCTTATAAGAAAATAGATCTCTTAAGTAAAACTAAAAATAAATAATTGTTATCATAAAAGTTTTTTTTTATTTTTTTATTGACTTTTTATTTGCAAAACATATGTATGGGTAATTCCTAAACATTAACCCTTATAAAGCTTTCTGTTACACATTTTTCCCCCCTACTCCTCACCCCTCCTCTGGGTAGCAGATTATCCACTACATGATAATTATGTAAGAATACTTAAGTCAAATATATGTATAGTTATTGCCACACATCATTTTTTTGTTCAGGAGAAATCATATCTATAAGAGAGAATAATCCAATAAAGGAAATACAATGCAAGCAAACATCAATAGAGAACATGAAAATGTTATGTTGTGGTCCACATTTCACATCCCTCTCTCTGGGTGTATATGGCCTTCTTCACTGAACAATTGTAATTGTTTTGAAGCATTTCATTGTTGAAGAGAGTCATGTCCATTAGAACTGATCCTCATATAGTACTGTTGTTGCCGTGTACAACGATCTCTGGTTCTGCTCATCTAACTCAGCATCAGTTCATGCAAGTCTCTCCAGGCCTCTCTGAAATCATCCTGTTGGTCGTTCCTTACAGAGCAATAATATTCCATAACATTCATATACCATAATTTATTCAGCCACTCTCCAATTGATGGGCATCTACTCAGTTTCCAGTTTCTAGCCACCACAAAAAGAGCTGCCACAAACATTCTTGCACATGTGGGGCCCTTTCCTTCTTTTATGATTTCTTTGGGATATAAGCCTAATAGAAACACTGCTGGGTCAAAGGGTATGCACAGTTTGATAAATTTTGAGCATAGCTCCAAATTGCTCTCCAGAATGGTTGGATCCGTTCACAGCTCCACCAACAATGCATCAGTGTCCCAGTCTTCCCACATCCCCTCCAACACTCATCATTATCGTTTCCTGTCATTTTAGCCAATCTGACAGGTGTATAATGGTACCTCAGAGTTGTCTTAATTTGCATTTCTCTGATCAATAGTGATTTGGAGCACCTTTTCATATGATTATAAATAGCTTTAATTTCATCATCTGAAAATTGTCTGTTCATATCCTTTGACCATTTATCAATTGGAGAATGGCTTGAATTTTTATAAATGTGAGACAATTCTCTATATATCTTAGAGATGAGACCTTTATCAGAACCCTTAAATGTAAAGATGATTTCCCAATTTGATGCTTCCCTCCTAATCTTGTCTGCATTAGTTTTGTTAGTACAGAAACTTTTTAACTAATATAATCAAAATTATCTATCTGGTGTTCAATTAAGAGTTCCAGATCTTCCCTGGACATAAATTTATTCCACCTCCACAGGTCTGAGAAGTAAACTATCCCATGTTCCTCTAATTTGGTTATAACATCACTCTTTATATCTAGATCATGAACCCATTTAGGTCTTATCTTGGTGTGCGGTGTTAGGTGTGGGTCCAGCCTTAATTTCTTCTGCACTAGTTTCCAATTTTCCCAGCAGTTTTTGCCGAATACTGAGTACTTATCCCAAAAGCTGGGGTCTTGGATTTATCAAACACTAAATTGCCAACGTTATTACCTAGCTTGTCCTGATATCCTATTCTATGCCACTGATCGACTACTCTATTTCTCAGCCAGTACCAAGTAGTTTTGATGACTGCTGCTTTGTAATATACATATAATATAATATATATGGTATAGCAAGGCCACCTTCATCTGTCTTTTTTTTCATTAATCCCCTTGAAATCCTTGACCTTTTGTTCTTCCAAATGAACTTTGCTACTATTTTTTCTACATTTGTAAAATAATTTCTTGGGAGTTTGATTGGTATGGCCTAAATAAGTAAATTAGTTTGGGTAGTATTGTCATTTTTATTATATTCGCTCAGCCTACCCATGAGCACTTAATGTTTTTCTAATTGACTAGGTCTGATTTTATTTGTGTGGAAAGTGTTTTGTAGTTTAGTTCATATAGTTTCTGACATTTTCTTGGCAGATAGATTCCCAAATATTTTATGCTATCATCCGTTATTCTGAATGGAATTTCTTTTTCTATCTCTTGCTGCTGAACTTTGTTGGTAATATATAAAAATGCTGATGATTTATGTGGATTTATTTTGAATCCTTCAACTTTACTAAAGTTGTGAATTGTTTCTCGTAGTTTTTTAGTTGAGTCTCGAGGGTTCTCTAAGTATACCATCATGTCATCTGCAAAGAGTGATAATTTGGTTTCTTCATTACCTACTCTAATTCCTTTTATCTTTTTCTTCTCTTATTGCCAAAGCTAACATTTCTAATACAATATTAAATAGTAATGGTGACAGTGGGCAGCCTTGTTTCACTCCTGATCTTATTGGGAATGGTTCTTGTTTGTCTCCATTACATATGATAGTTGCTGATGGTTTTAAGTGGATGCTACTAATCATTTTAAGGAAAAGCCCATTTATTCATATACTCTCTAATGTTTTTAATAGGAATGGGTGTTGAATTTTATCGAATGCTTTTTCTGCATCTATGGACATAATCATATGGTTTTTGTTAGTTTGGTTATTAATATAATTGATTATGCTGATAGTTTTCCTGATATTGAACCAGCCCTGCATTCCTGGTATAAATCCTACTTGGTCAAGATGTATTATTCTGGAGATAACTTTCTGTAATCTCGTTGCTAAAATCTTATTTAAAATTTTTGCATCAATATTCATTAGGGAAATGGGTCTATACTTTTCTTTCTCTGTTTTCACCCTACCTGGTTTAGCTATCAGCACCATATCTGTATCATAGAAGGAATTTGGTAGTATACCTTCTGTCCCTATTTTTTCAAATAGTTTGTATAGTATTGGAATTAATTGTTCTTTAAATGTTTGGTAGAATTCACATGTAAAACCATCTGGCCCTGGAGATTTTTTCTTAGGGAGTTGATTAATAGCTTGTTCTATTTCTTTTTCTAAAATGGGGCTATTTAAATAATTTATTTCCTCTTCTATTAACCTGGGCAATCTATATTTTTGTAGATGTTCCTCCATTTAATTTAGATTATCGAATTTATTTATTTTTTGGTGGTCTGAACTGTTTTATTTATTTTTTTAATTTTATTTTATTTGCATAACATATGTGTGAGTAATTCTTCAACAATAACCCTTACATAGCTTTCCATTACAAATTTTCCCCCCAACTCCCCACCCCTCCCCTAGATGGCAGGATATCCACTACAGGTTAATTATGTTAAAATATTGGCAAATCGAATATATGTATACATATATTCGATTTGCCAATA
>JAJPUD010022690.1:0-21021 GCA_023553655.1 Myrmecobius fasciatus | reverse complement strand
ATTGGCTAAAATGACAGGAAATGATAATGATAACTGTTGGAAGGGATGTGGGAAAGCTGGGACACTGATACATTGTTGGTGGAACTGTGAACAGATCCAACCATTCTGGAGAGCAGTTTGGAGCTATGCTCAAAAAGTTATCAAACTGTGCATACCCTTTGACCCAGTAGTGTTTCTACTGGGCCTATATCCCAAAGAGATTTTAAAGGAGGGAAAGGGACCCATATGTGCAAAAATGTTTGTGGCAGCCCTTTTTGTAGTGGCAGGAAACTGGAAATTGAAAGGATGTCCATCAATTGGAGAATGGCTGAATAAATTATGGTATATGAATGTTATGGAATATTATTGTTCTGTAAGAAACGACCAGCGGGAGGATTTCAGAGAAGCCTGGAGAGACTTGCATGAATTGTTGCTGAGTGAAATCAGCAGAACCAGGAGAACATTATACACAGCAACAAGACTATACAATGATCAATTCTGATGGACATGGTTCTCTTCAACAATGATGTGATTCAAACCAGTTCCTATTGTTCAGCGATGAAGATAGTCATATACATCCAGAGAGAGGCCTGTGGGAACTGAGTGTGAACCACAACATAGCATTTTAACGCTTTCTGTGAATATTTCCATGCATTTTGTTTTCCTTCTTAGGTTGTTTTTTCTTCTTCTCTTTCTAGATCTGATGTTTCTTGTGCAGTAAGATAACTGTATAGATATGTATACATGTATTGGATTTGTCATATAATTTATCCTATTTAGCATGTATTAGATTACCTGTCATCTAGGGGTGGGGGGAAGGAGGGGAAAAGCTTGGGAAAAAAAAGTTTTTGCAAAGGTCAATGTAGAAAAATCACTCATATGTTTTGTAAATAAAAAGCTTTATATATAAAAAAAGAGAAGACAGAGGGAAACATACATATGTATGAATGCATATGTAATATGTATATATAGACATGCAAATAAAATTAAAAATAAATAGACAAACAAACAAACAAAAAAAAAGGATCCTTCAGTTTGGTGTCTGGGTGTGGAGGACACACGTTTTGTTTGAATTGTGCTCTAGTTCTCCAAAGCTGAAAGCTTAGAAGGTCTGTCTTCTTTCAACAGAAGGCAACTAATGCATATTAAGTATGTGTTACATATAAGGGAGAGGTAGCATGGGGGTAGGGTAGTGCCTCAAGTCAGGAAGACATAGCTTGAATCTTGCTTCCAGTATTCATGGGCATCATCAAATCCCCTCCTCTTGTTAGTACCTATCTCACAGGATTGTTATGCGACTTAAATAAGATAACGTAAGTAAAGTTCTATATGTCAATTATCATTATTAGAAGTTCTTATTATTTAACTTCCTGTGCATTTCAAAAGAAATCATCTTGGGAATTCAGTAGCCAACTAAAATGTTGTGAGTTCCCCATTGAAGATGACTCTTTTATTGAAAAAAAGCCCAGTATGAAGTTATTTTAATAATATGGTTCAGCCAGTTAGGTTGTGGGGGTTTTGGGTTTTTTTTTTTTTGAGTCATTTAGAATTAAGTGACTTGCACAGGGTCACACAACTCATCAGTATCTGTGGCTAGATTTGAACTCCCATCCTCCTAAACTTCAGGGTCAGTGCTCTATGTACTGTATCACCTAGCTGCTCCTATCCAGTTGGTTTTAAAATCTAATTTAAATTAATTCAGTAAATATTTATTGAGCACGTACTATGAATAAATGAAAGAATAGTTTGACCCCAGCGCCCAGGATATATGTATAAGACGACTCAATCTTAGGCTCAGAGACTGGCTTCTCCTATTCCTCTACCCACTTTTATAGTGTGACTCAGTTAAGTTTCTGGCTCCCTGCCCTTCCATTTGTCATCCCTTATTTGGCAATTCAGAGAAGTCCTTCATCCCAGCAACACTGCGTTGGTCCATTAGTGACAGAACTGTCTCATATTCGTTCCACATCAGCTATTTGTCTAAAAACTATGTAAGTTTGAGCCTTGAGGAGTTCTGGGCTTTTGATCATAGTGCACATCCCAGTGTCTGTCAAAGTCTTCAACTGCATGTGGGGCAACTTCTGCTGTTTTCCTTGACATCCTTTCTCCTCTTTTCTCTGTGAACCTTTTCTAAAGGTTTCCCAGCCTCTATCCCTTTGGGAACAACTTCCATTCCTTTTTTTTGCATGCCAGTTACATGTCAGGCATTATGCTAAACACTGGAAATATAAGTGTAAAAAAGAGGCAGTTTCTGTTCTTAGGGAAATTATATTCTAATGAAGGAGGCAAAACATACAGGAGGTATGTAGCTCTAGAAATATCCTTTAGCTAGAGTAGTTACAGGGAAGATAGTGGAACCATAGAGCAATCCATTCATTTTACTTTTCCAGAAGTAGTGGCAATGTTGGATTGCTATGTAATGGGGTACTGGTACATGCACAGAGTATCTCTAATACTGTTGTTTCTACTCCCACCATCCATGTAGAGATGCTGAAGAGCTTGCTTCTGGGAGAGTTATGATGACATGGACTGGTTGATACCTTGGAAAGACAGGAGAACAAGCATAGATATTCTATAATGATTCTGGTCAGTTAAATATAGGGTGAAGAAGACACTTGGGTTGTGGAGAAATTAAAAAAGGTTTGTCAGCTTCAGATACTTCTTTGATTTGGCATTATTGAAGAAGTTTGGTGACTCTTTATCTCACTCATGACAGGTGAAGGAAGTGGAGCCTATGACC
This sequence comes from Myrmecobius fasciatus, assembly GCA_023553655.1. Classification (NCBI taxonomy): domain Eukaryota; kingdom Metazoa; phylum Chordata; class Mammalia; order Dasyuromorphia; family Myrmecobiidae; genus Myrmecobius; species Myrmecobius fasciatus. The sequence goes on along the minus strand of JAJPUD010022690.1, from coordinate 18,302 downwards.
TTGTGAGTCCAAGAGGTCTGGAAAGTACCTTGGTATCCATAGGATTTCATAGTTAAGGTTTGCAACTGGAGCGCAAAAGGTAGATTCCATTCTCTTCAGTTGTAGTCAAAGAAAGATAATTTAAGAATTATAGAACTCCCAGAAAATCATGAATATTGTTAACATCTTTCCTAAGATTTTTCATAGTATTTTTTCTAATTACATATAAAGATAAGTTTAACATTCATTTAAAAATTTTGAGTTCTAAATTTTCTCCCTTCCTCCCTCCTCTTCCCTGTCCCTAAGACTCTCCTAGGATTTTAAGAACATTTCCGTATAAATAAAAAGAAAAAGAGGGTTATATACATAAAACTCTAAACTTCTATAATTTATGGCTTAAAAAAGTATATCATAAATTCAACACAATTGTTCCAAAGTCCCATGCTTATCTATATCTCCCTCTGAACGTCTCTCTGTTCTCTTCCATGCTTTAAAAAAAAGGTTTTATTTACATTATTTCTTTTCTTTTTTTCCCCCAATACTATCTCTACTTTCCTTCTGCTCTTTCTAATTTAGTTACTCTCTTTCCCACAAAACTCTCTTTGTGTAATAAGTGCCCTCTGGATTCACTGCCCAGAATCAGGCTACTATGTCATCTCCTTAAGTTTTTAGGGTTATCCTTAACTGGGTTGGAATATCTTTTTTTTTAAGCCTACAAACTTGAGCCCTTATCCACTGAGTGTCCCCTACTGGTAGTGAGTCACTAACATTGAAGTATTCAATGAATTAACGTCAATAAGTTTTTAAAAAGAGAATATTTACTTCAAACATATAACAAAAACGTACATAATTCTCTTCCAAAATCTTGGGGACACACTCTCTATCTCCTTGATCTTTAGAGAGAATGGGCTTAGACCTAATACAGTTTTGGTCTCTCCAAGTTTAAATCCAAATACAGCATAGTTGCAGAATAATGAGTCCTGATCTTAGTTCAGTGTACTCTGAGCATCAATGCTGGGCTGACTGAAAAATCTGATATAAATTCAATTCCTAGTCTCTTGGACTCCTGAATGGCTTGCTTCTCTTAACCTTTTGAAACTATGGGGTTATAGTCTCCAACTTCCTTCCCTTGATGTAAAAGAACAAACAAGGGAGGCCCTTATTCACAGATTCAGAGGCCTTATGGGGAACCTATAGCATTGTCTTTCACTAGGCATCATCTAGCAAAAAGAAATCAGCCAAAGAGAAATTTAACCATGAGAGAGAAGTTTGAAGCTAATCATTCACTATGATTTTTTCAGCCATTCCCCTGATGATGGCTATCCCCCTTAAATTTCCAGTTCTTTGCTAGAATAAGAAAGAGATGCTGTAGATATTTTTGTACAATTAGGTCTTTTCTCTCCATCATATCTTATTGAGACTAATAGACTAGTATAGAAGAAATATATGCACAGTTTTGAGATTCTGGAGGGTATAATTTAAAATTATTTTACAGAATGGTCAGATATCCTTAAGTTATTTTCCAGATCAGTTGATTTTGATAATAGATACCTCAAATTTAAAAAAAATTGAATTTCTTTTAATATTTCTTATTATCTCATGGAGCCATTGAAATTCTATTTGCTTTATTTTGTTATTTAGTGAGTTCATTATTTGAGGGAAAGGTGCTCTAGTCTCTATTCTAAGCTATTTATATTTCTTTCAATTTTTTCCTTCCAAATTATGGTTTTAAAAACTTTAAAATTGAATTAAATTTATGTAATATTTTCCCCAGTTACAGTCAAAACAATTTTTTACATTTACATTTGTTTTTGAAATTTTTGAATTCTAGGTTTTCTCCCTTATCCCCATCCACAATTAAGAAACCACACATGAAATTATGCAAAATACCTCAAAAAAATCAAACTGTGAAAGAAAACATAGATCTTCCACCCTGATGAAAATAAAAACCTTCAAGAAAAATCAAGTTAAAAAGAAAGACTACTGGATCTCTATCCCAAAAAGATAATACAGAGGGTAAAGGGACCCACATGTGCAAAAATGTTTGTAGCAGCCTTTTTGTTGTGGCAAGAAACTGGATACTGAGTAGATCAGTATCCAGTCCATCAATTGGAGAATGGCTGAATAAATCATGGTATATGAATGTTATGGAATATTATTGTTCTGTAAGAAACAACCAGCAGAATGGTTTCAGAGAGGTCTGGAGAGACTTACACGAGCTGATGCTGAATGAAATGAGCAGAAACAGGAGATCATTCTATATACAGCAACAAGACTATACGATGAACAATTCTGATGGATATGGCTCTCTTCAACAATGAAATGGAGTGGATTGCCTCTCAGTTGGGAATGGATGAATAAGTTATGGTATATGAAAGTTATGGAATATTATTGTTCTATAAGAAAAGATCAGCAGAATGATTTCAGAGAGGCTTGGAGAGATTTACATGAACTGATGCTAAGTGAATTGAGTAGAACCAAGAGAACATTGTACACAGCAAAAACAACATTACCCGATGATCAGCTCTGATGGATCAGCTCTTTTAAAAAATTTTAAAAAATGAGATGATTCAGGTCAGATGATTCACTTGTGATGGAGAGAGCCTTCTGCATCCAGAAAGAGGGTTTTGGGAACTGAATGTGGACCATATCATAGTATTTTCACCTTTTTGTTGTTGTTTGCTTGCTTGCTTTCTCTTTTTTTCCAATTTGATCTGATTTTTTTTTGTGCAGCATAATAAATGTGGAAATATGTGTAGAAGAATTGCACATGTTTAACAACATATATTAGATTACTTGTTGTCTAGGGGAAGGAGTGGGGTGAAGGGAGGGAGAAAAATTTGGAACACAAGGTTTTGCAACAGTAAATGTTGAAAACTTTCTTTACATATATTTTGAAAATAAAAAGCTATTATTTTAAAAAGAGAGAGAAAGAGAATGCTTCAATCTGTATTCAGACACAATTAGTTTTTTCTCAGGGTATGGATAGGATTTTTCATCTTAAGTCCTTCAGAGTAGTCATGGATGATTGCTCTACTGAGAATAGCAAAGTCATTCACAGTTGGTCATCCCAGAACATTGGTATTAATCTGTGTACTGTACATTTCATTTTACTTAAATTCATGGATGACTTTCCAATAGATTTCATTTTTAATCTCCTTTTTCACTTCTAATTGGTCTAGTAGTCCTCATGGTTGTTACTTTTTTCTTTTGAAAAAAGAAAAAGTGGTTGCTTATCATTACTATGGGGTTACTTTCTTCTTGAATTATTTATTGAACTTCTACTGTACTAAAGTATTTTTATAATGCTTGATATTTCAGAAAAATTTATGCATATTTTCAACATCATCCCTTTAATTAGGGTTTTATATTCTACATCATTCCTTTAATTAGGGTTTCATATTTGGTCTGCTCCCCTTCAGCACCCTTCTATGAGTTGGGATAGTCTTGTTTGATTCCATCCTCTCTGTCACCTATATGCTGCTGCCAACATCGATGGAATAGACAATATTAGATCCCATCTGCCTCAATCCTTAGCTTTTGGTCAGTCTCCTGATGATCCATGGTGGGCTTAGACCCTGGCTGGTCTCTTTTTCCTAGTTGGGAATTGGTCCTTTTTTCTTGCTGTGATCCTGATGGTGACTAGTGGAGTATTTAAAATCATACTAAGTTTAGCCTTTTTGGTACTGCATCCAAGCAGTGAGTTGTCTTTATCTCCTAATGAGAGATGGGGTTCTACTGTTCTATTCAGTGCATGGCTGAACTTTTGGGGATGGTTCTGTTTTGACAGATCAGAGCCAGTATCTAGTTTCAGGAACCCAGTTATTTCCATGCTCCTCTTAAGAGCACTAGTGTTTAAATTTGTGAAGTCATATGAGGTATTTTGTGCTTGCTCCCTTTCTCTCCCTGCCTCCATGATCAGGTCTGAATATTAAAGTTTGAGATGGTTTCCCTACTTTTCCATTTCTGTTGACACTTCTGGTTTGTCTGAGGTCAATCTGGCTTTCCTAGTCCCTGTACCAGCCAATATTGATTTCTGGCTGTGTTTTTCTGCTAAGTGGAAGAACTTGTTTCTGTTTTTTGTTTTGTTTTGTTTTTTAATTTCTTTATCTTTGGTCTAAATAGGATCATTTTCAGGTATTTATTAGGGTTTTTATGTGAAAACTTATGGTCATTCATTTTTCTGTCTTAACCAAAATGTTAAAAAGCTAGTTTTTAACATACAAATATGTGCTGTAACCTTAGTGGGATGACGGGAGGAATACATGGTACAATTTAACTTTGGTCACTGATTTTAAAAACTAACTTCAATGAGAATTCCCTCAAACACATGCATTTATAATAATCGGTTTTCCCCACCTTCCTTCCTCTCTTTCTTCACCCTTTCCCAACACATACACACATTGTGAGCACATGTAAAGCTTAGGGAGTCTCAGGAATTGGAATCTTTACAGTTCTAGTTTGATTAAAAGAAACATCAGACTGGTTCCAATTGAAATAGTCATCTTGCGTGTCTCTACATCTTTACTTAAATTTATGCCCAGTCATTGCCCAGGATACAAGACACAGTGTAAACAGTCACTGGCCCTTAAACCTTTTCTTCTTCCTTCCTCCATCTTTCTGTAAGTTGACAGGTATAATTAAAATATTTTCCCCCTCTGGCCAAACACAGAGAAAATATTGTATTGTTTCAAAAGGATTTAAAGTGCAGGATCATGGTAGGATGGGTGTGCATTCTTTGCAAAGGATTGTGAGTCACTACCCTTGAATTTCTAAGCATTTTTAGAACTTTGTTGAAAAAAGGTCTATTGTGTGGATCTTGGCAGTGAAGAAAATACCATGTCTGTCCAAACTACATTTCAAATTTAATTTTAAAGTGGGTGAAGTGAGAATGCGATCCAATCAAAGGACAATGGATTTATGCACAATCTTTCTCTTTTGCACTCCTTTTGGTGAGAAAGAACTTAGATTTTCAGAATCAGTGAACATTCTGAAATGGGACATAAACAGGGGCCTTTTGATTCATTTGAAAGGTGATGGTGTGGTGAGCTTGCTATGATGAAGAATATAGATAGAGCCAAAAAAAAAAAAACCTATTGGCAGTTTTGTCAAACAACTGCCTCCAATAAGCAGATTTTTCTCATCCCATACTACTCATTCTGAAGTTCTCTTTCCACTTCTATAATCCTTAGCAAAATAGCTACTTCATCCTTGTCTCCTAGAAAGCTCCCTCAAAGCCCCAAATTAATACTGAGGTCCAAAATAAAACATAGTAAAACTGGATCTAAAATAAAGCAAATCAATCAAAAAAAAGTCATTAGTGAAAAACTAAAGACACAAATTAACTCCTCACTTTATTAAGTAATGATCAGCAATGAGACTATTACTTGTGGAAAGGAATGGCTGGTAAAATGGTTGCCAGTTACAGTATATAATTCAACATGAAGATTGAGTCTCTTGTCTTTAAAAATGTAATCAGAATGCAAGCTACAATGTAGACAAGCTTTTGTCTTTGTCTTTGGTATCCCTAGGACCTAGCAAATTGGAGCTTACTAAGCTTTTAATAAGTGCTTATTGATGAACTAACATTGTAAAGAAAAATAACTGTGAAAGGTTGAACAATTCTAATTAATGCAATGTTCAATCAAGTCCAGAAGATAATGAAGCAGGCATTGGAGAGATAATGGACTAGAAGTGCAGAATGAGACATTTTCTGATATTGTCTCTATGTTACTTTCACACTCTCTGTCTCTGTTTCTTTCTGTTACTTTGTCTCTCTGTCACTCTGTATATATGTATGTATATGTGTATGTATGTATGTATATACACAAGGAAGGCTTTTTTGGAGTGAGAGGAAATACGATTAGTGCTAATGATCCCTTCTCCTATCTCCCACTAAAAGAATGAAAAGGGCATCTATGTATTGTTAAAAAACAAAAACAAGAGAACCAGAAGGAAGTTCAGAAGAGAATGTAAATAGTGTAGTATTAGAACTCCTCTGATAAATTTGAAATACACTTTTTAAAAACCTAATTTTAATTTAAAATTTTAATTTATTTTAAATTAAATTAAATTTAAATTTAAAACTAAATTTTAAAAACCAAAACCAACAGTGGATAGAGTACTGGCCCTGGAGACAGAAGAACCTGAGTTTAAATCTAGCCTCAGATCACTTAGGAGCTGTGTGATCCTAGGCAAGTCATTTAACCTCAACTGCCTCCAAGAAAACAAAAACAAATGAACAAAAAACCAAATTAAATTTAGTGGAGGTTCACATTTTAATGTCCAGATCTCCTTTGTTTAAGAAAAAAAATATTTTTTTAAAAAAGGTAAAGTATGCTCGAAATGGGTGCTGGTTATAGAAGTAAGAACTGTAATTAGATGGCTAAAAGAAAGTGGCTATATTTAGGCAGAGGATAGGGACAGAGAATGCAGGATGACAATTGAAGTAGATGAATAGACTATAAGATATGGAACACTGTAATTCACAATTAAAGGACCCAAAATTGGGAGTCTGCATTTTTTTCTTAACAATATTTTATTTTTCCAATTACATGTAAAGATAGTTTTCAACATTCATTTTTTTCTTTTTCTTTCTTTCTTTCTTTTCTTTTTCTTTTCTTTCTTTCTTTTTTTTTTTTTTTTTGTTGAGGCAATTGGGGTTAAATGACTTGCCCAGGGTCACACAGCTAGGAAGTGTTAAGTGTCTGAGACCAGATTTGAACTCAGGTCTTCCTGACTTCAGGGCTGGTGCTCTATTCACTGTGCCATCTAGCTGCCCCTCAACATTCATTTTTGTAAGATTTTTACAATCAATTTTTTTTCTCCCTCACATTCTTATTTTCCCCCTCTAAGACAGCAAGCAATCTGATATAGTTTATACATGTAAAATCATTTCATTTTTGTTTTATTTATTTGTTTAATATTTTCCTCAGGTACATTCAAAACAATTTTTTTTACATTTGTTTCTAAAATTTTTGAGTTCAAGGGTTCTCTCCCTTATCCCCACCCACAATTAAGAAACCACATTCCCATAAAAGTTAAGTTTTATGGGAAAAAGTTTATGGGAAGAAAACCAGATCTCTTACCCTAATGAAAATAAAAACTCTCAAGAAAAATTGTTTAAAAAAAAAAGAAAAAGAGAAAGCAAATTGCTTCAGTCTTTATACAGACACAATCAGTTCCTTCTCTGGGTATGGGTAGGATTTTTCATCATAAATCCTTCAGAGTAGTAGTGGATGATTGTACTACTGAGAATAGCAAAGTCATTTACAGCTGATCATCCCAGAACATTGCTAGTACTTTGTATACAGTACATTTCATTTTGTTTGAGTTCATGGAGGACTTTGAAGGGTTTTTTTTTCTCCTGAGAGAATCTTGCTCATCAGTAATCATGTTGGGAAAGAAAAACCAGAACAAAAGAGAAAAACCACAAGTAAGAAAAAGCAAATAAAGGTGAAAATAGTATGTTTTAATTCTCATTCAGTCTCTGTAGTTCGCTCTCAGGATACAGATGGGATTTTTTTATTCCAAATCTATTGGAATTGACTTGGATTACTGTATTGCTGAGAAGAATCAAGTCTATTTAGTTGATTATAACATAATCTTGTTGTTAATGCGCACAATGTTTTTCTGGTTCTGCTTACTTCACTCAGCATCAGTTCATATAGGTCTTTCCAGGATTTTCTGAAATCAGCCTGCTAATCATTTCTTATAGAACACTAATATTCCATTACATTCACATATCATCATTTATTCAGCCATTTCTCAACTGATGGGGTTCTCCTCCATTTCCAATTCCTTGCTACCACAAAAAGAATTGCTACAGATATTTTTGCATATGTAGGTCCTTTCCCCTCTTTTATTATCTCTTTGAGATAAGCTCCAGGAGTGACACTGCCAGATCAAAGGGTTTGCACAGTTTTATAGCCCATTAGGTGTAGGGAAAAATATTATTTACATAGGGAAAAATATTCTTTACATCTGTCTCAGAATAGAAAGTTTTACTGTAGTTCTTCAAATCTGTATCCAAATTAAGATGATGTGATGGTATACTCTTTCAAGATGACTGCCTTTTTGTAAAGAAAAAGTCTCATTCTATATCTAATGATTGTTGGAAATGTTCCCTTCTTTTCAGGATGGTGATTTAGAAGGATAAAAGTACTTTTCTGATCATAGCAACTGATTGAGAGGTATGGTCTTGAAATCTTTCTCAATTTACTTGAGGTTAGTGAACAAAGAAACTATGGAGGAGTTTGTCTATGAGTCTAGGAACATTGGGTCACTTGGGCCTTTAAGGACGCTTATCTTTGAAGTTTTTGATTGGTAGCTTTTTTGCAATTCCTCATTTCTCCTGGTTCTGCTCACTTCATTCAGCATCAGTTCATGTAAATCTTTCCAGGCTTTTTTGAAATCAATCTGCTGATCATTATGGAACACTAATATTCTATTGCCTATATTATATACCATAATTTATTCAGTGATTCCCCTAATTGATGGGTATGCACTCAATTTCTAATTCCTTGCCATCACAGAAAGAATTGCTACAAACATTTTTGCACATGTGAATCCTTTTCCCTCTTTTATGAGCTCTTTGGGATATGGATCCAATAGAGATATTGTTGGATTCAAAGGTTTATAGTCCTTTGGGAATATGCCTTTTTAACAGGGAATATGACCTGTGTAGTTGAAAATTTTATCTGTGTGCCATGCAAGTTTCTTCTAGTGTATTAAAAGAGAATTTTACCTAGACCACAGTCTCAGTAAAGCATTATCAAGAGCAGTGTTTCAGCACTTTGTTTATCAAAGGCAACCATTCAATTTCCTGGACTATTTTAACTGTTTATCATGTGTAATTTACTGGCAGTTGTTTTGTTAACCTTACACTAAGCATTGTATGCAAGGATGAAGGTATTTTAATAACACACATTTCAGTGGCACTTAAATGCCACTTGGCAGACTGGATAAAATAGTGTTTGGAGTTTGTGTGTTTTTAATGTTTTCACAATTGGCATTATTTTTTGAGTTTTTATGGCTTTAGCAAAATTAGAGCAATTTTCTTATCTAATGGAATAAAGCATTTATTGAGAAAGAGTACTTGGATACTGGATTTCAGGAATTTGTAGGATCAAAAAGTAATATGTAAGATGTCAGGGAATTCATCCAAATGAGAACATTATTTTCTTTGGAAAATAAAACTGCTTTAGTTTCAAAGGAAAATATTTCTAATTCCTAGTACCTTCAACCTGAATGAACCACCTCACTGATCCTGGGATTATAGCCGATTCCCTGTCATGAAGATGAACTTTGTCTTTTGTAGGTTTTACAAGATAAAAGGAAAACAAATTACTTTTTTTTTAGGTGCTTTAGATCTAGGGTCAAGACTTACCAAACTGCAAAACAAAATAATGTTTGTCTTTGGTTCACCCCTCTGTTTTCTGTAGGTACTTCTCATTTTGGGATTTCCCCAGTCAATGTCCTTTTCCATAAGTGTATATTTATGTTATTTTTATTTATATATGTATTTATATATATGATAAATATATATAAAATATATATTTATCATATATATAAATACATATATAAATATATATATAAATATATATATATATATATTGTTTTTCCCCCCACTCAAGCATTGCCTATGCTCTCAAGCTATATTTAAATCCATCTTTTATCCATCTTCAGTCCAGGATCTTCAGAATTTCAAGACTGTCGAAGATACAAACAATTGATATTTTTATTTTTGGATTATAAAAGATACTAAAGGGCAAGGAATCATCTGTATTCACTTTAATTGACTTTGTTAGAATTTGGCCCAGTATACTACTATGATTGAAGCTTTTTATAATTTTTAAAAATTTTATCATAGATGTCATAGATGTACATTAATTTTTTAAACTTATTTCATATGAATCAGGCGGGGAGAAAAAAATCAGAACAAAAGAAAAAAAACATGAAAAAGGAAAAAAAGGAAAAAAAGGTAAAAAAAATAGTATGCATTGATCCACATTCAATCTCCATAGAGCTTTCTCTGGGTGCAGATGGTGTTTTCCATCCAAAGTTTATTGAGATTTCCTTGGATCACTGAATTACTGAAAAGAAACCATTCTATCATAGTTGTTGCTATGTACAGTGTTTTTCTAGCTCTCCTTACTTCACTTAGCATCAGTTCATATCAATATTTCCAGGTTTTTCTAAAATTTTCTGTTCATCATTTTTTATAGAACAATAATATTTCATTCTTTCACATACCATAACTTTTTCAGCCATTATCTAATTGAGCATCCACTCATTTTCCAGTTCTTTGCCATCATAAAAAGAGCTGCTAAGAACATTTTTGCACATATAGGTCCTTTTCTTCCTTTTATTATCTCTTTAGTGGCACTGTTGGGTATGCTCTGTTTGATAGCCCTTTGGGCATAGTTCCAAATTGTGCTCCAAAATGGTTGGATCAGTTCACAACTCCATCAACAATACATTAGTATTCCAGTTTTCCCACATCCACTCCAACATTTATCATTTAATACAATTTGAAAAAGGTTTATTGACATTATATTTGTATATGTATATAGATTATCTCTATATAATATATATCTATACCTATCTGTGTCTAAATCTATCTACCAATTCACAGTTTGAGAGGAATCATGGCATAATCAGTTACCTAATGAGCATTTATTAAGCACCTGCTATCTGGTGGGCATTATGCTAGAAGTTCAAAGCAAGACAAATAATATTCCATGCTCTCGAGTTGCTCACAGTCTGAGTGGAAAGTCTACAAACCCCTACTTCTTACCTACACCTTTCCTTCAATCCTATTACTCCAAAGATATGGCTTGTTATGGGACAACATTTACAAGAGTGTTTTTATTCTCTTCTCCAACTTTCATAACTTTCATCAAAGATACTCTCAGTGAAGGGATAGGTTTTTGTTTTTTGTTTTTTTTTTCCTGAGGGAATTGGGGTTAAGTGACTTGCCCAGGGGTCACACAGCTAGGAAATGTTAAGTGGCTGAGTTGAGATTTGAACTCAGGTCCTCCTGACTTCAGGGCTGGTGCTCTATCTACTGTATCACTTAGCTGGCCCATCAGACTTTGTTTCTAGATGCCCCCATATTGCTTTTTTCCTTAGGCATATGCTTACACTGTAAGTACTTGGTCTAGTCTAGTTGCTCTTTCTATCTTTATTGTCAAGCTGTCGTTCATGTAGTAGTGCCATAAAGAGTTTTACCAATATTTCAACTACTTGTTGTCTATCAATAAATCTGATCTAGCTGGATTTCTTCTAAGCTTATTATACTGGTTTCCCTCCAGGGGTTTATTGATTTACATTGGCTAAACTTTGTTAGGAAATGGTGATTGTGTCTGTTTCTTTTGCCCATTATCCATTTTTAAGCTTCATCAACTTGATAAAATAGATCATATTGAAGTTTCCTCAGTTTCAAGTTAAATATTATTTTATTTTTTTCCTTTAATATGAAATTGTTCCACCTACTCATGGAAAACTCATTCAAAAATGACTTTAATATTATCAACCAGTTGTTTCCTGTCAAAATAGAACCAACTGTGTGTGTGTGTGTGTGTGTGTGTGTGTGTGTGTGTTTTGATGTTTCCTGTGCCTACTGATTTTTTTTTATATAGAGAAAGTATATATGATAATGAACACAAGGCTACTCTATTGTCCATAAGTTTCTTTTGTTTCTTGAAACTAAACCAGCTTTTCCAGCATAGTTTTTAATGTGCTCCCTTATGTTTGTTTGTCTTTGCATTTATGTCACTCAAGTGTGGATTTAGGACTCAAGTGTGTTGATTTAATTTGGAAGATTTTATTGAATTCTTCTAGAACTTCTCCACCCATTCATTCTATGCAATAGATTTTGATTCATAAGTGAGGCAGCTAGGTGGCATGGTAAATAGTGTGCTAGACTTGGACTCAGAAAAAGCTGAGTTCAAATACTGTCTTGGACACTTATTAGCTGTGTGACCCTGGATGAATCACTTAATCTTTTCAGTTTCATTGTCTGTGAAATGGGCTGATTAATAACATCAACTCCCAAGGGTTTCTCTAGAGGTCAAATGAAATATATATGTAAAAGTACTTGGCAAACTTTAAAGCATTATATAAGTGCTATTATTATTTCTACATTGTTGAAACTGTTAGAGCTTGTACTCAGCTTTCAAAATCTTTGAGAATTTGGGGTCATCTCCACAGTACAATGAGGAATTGACAGAGAGGGAATGTTGAACTAAACAAAACAACACATTTTCTTCCCATTTGCACAAATGAGACATGATAAACAGTTGGCAGAAAGGTTCCACTTGACCCGGTTCTGTGAGCCTATGGAAAGTCTCAACGGGCTTGTTATCCATCTCACCTGCATCTGTTTTATAAAAACTAAAAAGGTAAATTCTGAGCAACTGTTAGATGATGCCAAAGCATTTCAACATAGTCCTTTTGTAAAATTTCTAGCTTTGAGAAAAATCATGGACATATCTGCTTGTAAACAATAGACATATTTACACAGACATTGCTGAGTTAAACATTTTCTGGAAATAATTAAATTTCAAGGTCACATGAAAAAAATTTTTTTTATCTAATACACCATGGATCTTCTGTTTAACAATATTCAAAATCTGACTTATTTACTAACTTGTGCTTCTGTCTTCCTTAACAGCTGTAAGTATATGATTACAAAAAAAAACTCATGAAATTGTACAAACTTCTATCTAAGAAATAAAGCATTTTAACTGAACTTACATGAATAAGTATAGGATTTAATGAAGCTAATAACAAAATAATAAAGATATTTGTGCCATTCCTTTCACAAAACTGTCACAAAATAAAGAGAAATTGAGTGATTTGTTTTCCTTCACTATTGATACCAATCTTTGTAATGGACAAAAATTTATTTTCTTTCCCCCACTACTGAAAGAAAAATAAAATCAATAAAAAGTATGCAAATTCTTACATAGGCCATGTCCAGAAATACATATCTTATTTTGCACCTGCTTTGTTGTCTGTTTTCTGGAATCACAGTTGGTCATAGGTGTTTGTTTTTATAGTAATTCTATGGTATTAATAGTTCTCTTTATTCTGCTAACTTCAAACTGTATCAGTTCCTATAAGTCTTTTCAAGTTTCTTCTAAAACATCCCCTTCATCGATTCTTAAGGCACAATACTATTCCATTCTATTCATAAACTATAATTCAATAGCATAATGTGTCCTCATCATTCCCCAGTTGATAAGCATTGGTTTCCAGTTCTTTGTTATTACAAACAAAACCACTGCAAATATATGTATTTAAAAAACTATATGTATGCTTTTTTGTTTTCTTTGACTTCTTTGGGGGATGTAGGTATAGTAATGGTATTATTTCCATTTGTGCCAATGAGTTTTTCTGTGCCTCCCACTGCGATAGTTTTATTCTTCCTTAGAAAGAAAGATGAGCTATGTGAATATCTACATAATACCAGATAGAGTGTAAAAGTATAATTACAGAAGTGGCTATAAAGTTCTATGGGAGGTCAGAGGAGAAGGAATTGATTGATTTCTAAGTGGGAGTTGATTGATTTCTAAGTGGTGAATTCAAAGCCTGGTTCATAAAAAAAAATAGCCTTTGAGCAAGTCCTTGAAATGCTGTGTAAATTTTAACCTATTGCTCCAAATCACTATCAGAGAAATGCAAATCAAGACAACCCTGAGGTACCACTTCACACCTGTCAGATTGGCTAAAATAACAGGAAAAGTTAATGATGAATGTTGGAGGGGATGTGGGAGGGCTGGGACACTGATGCATTGTTGGTGGAGCTGTGAACGGATACAGCCATTCTGGAGAACAATTTGGAGCTATGCTCAAAAAGTTATCAAACTGTGCATACCCTTTGACCCAGCAGCATTTCTATTGGGCTTATATCCCAAAGAAATCATAAAGGAAGAAAAAGGCCCCACATGTGCAAGAATGTTTGTGGCAGCCCTTTTTGTAGTGGCTAGAAACTGGAAATTGAATAGATGCCCTTCAATTGGAGAATGGCTGAATAAATTATGGTATATGAATATTATGGAATATTATTGTTCTGTAAGAAATGACCAGCAAGATGATTTCAGAGAGGCCTGGAGAGACTTACATGAACTGATGCTGAGTGAAATGAGCAGAACCAGGAGATCATTATACATGGCAACAACAGTACTATATGACGATCAATTCTGATGGACATGGCTCTCTTCAACAATGAAACGTTTCAAACCACCTCCAATTGTTCACTGAAGAAAGCCATATACACCCAGAGAGAGGGATGTGAAATGTGGACCACAACATAACATTCTCATACTCCTTGATTGATGTTTGCTTACATTCTGTTTCCTTTATCTGATATATCGTTTGTGTAGATAAGATTTTTCTTGCACAACAATGATAAGTTTGGAAATATGTATACATATATTTGATTTGCCAATATTTTAACATAACTAACATGTAGTGGATATCCTGCCATCTAAAGGAGGGGTGGGGAGTTGGGGGGAAAAATTTGTAACGGAAAGCTATGTAAGGGTTATTGTTGAAGAATTACCCATACATATGTTATGCAAATAAAATAAAATTAAAAAAATTTAAAAAAAATTTAACCTATATAAAACCTATAGTTTTACATTTATTAAAGGGTATGTTTAATATTTTCCATACATTAAGATATCTTTCTGTTTGACCATTAACAAACAATAATCAATCATGATAGGTTGTGGAGGGGAGAATGTATATGAGATAAATAGTTTGGTTAGAGGTCAGTAGAGAGAGTTAGCTCTTAGCAAAAACATTTATTAAGATGGCATAATAAGACCAATAGCTACAAAACATTCCCCTCTTAAATTTCTCACAAATATTCTCTTCTCACAAAAACCCTTTTAAGTTTCTCACAAATACTTGTAGTGTCTGTAAGAAGCATCTACAGATTTAGAGTACACTGGTAATAAAGACTACATGTTTGGGAAATGTGACTGTGGCAACACATAGTTCTGGACCTACAGGGACTCAAATGTCTTCCTTTCCATGTGGACTCTTCATAAAAACTCTACTGTATATAGCCTTTCTACCAGACAAGTTGCTTAGCTGGGCTCCCAGAGTCTGTTCCACTTTGAAATTTGACTCTGGAATGTCAGAGTTGGCTCTCTCCTGAATCCTTAGCTGGCTCTCTCTTCTTTGAAGCTGGTTCTGCCTTTGAGTGATAGCCTCCCTGGGTCTGTGTCTTGATGGGAATGTGTGTGCTTCTGGGGATTGCTGGCTTCTTCCTGAATTTCTGCAAACTGTTGAATCTTCAACTTTCATCACAAACTATCTCTTTCTGGGCAGGTAGCGCCATTGCTGGATGCCATGGCAGATGGGGGAAAGCAAAAAGCTTTCTCCTCTCCCTCTTGGCTGCACAGGTCTCTACTAACAGGTTTTATTCAGTCTTTCCCTAAACTGCCTACAGGCTTAGCTATTTAAAGCCCCCAGAGAGTTAATTTTCATTCCAGCAATTGGATTTCCTCTGCAGAGTCAGAGAGAGGTGATTACTGGGTGTTAATATGTTGTTACCGCATCAACACTCATTCATACTTTGATTAGGAGGAGTGAGCTGAAGGTGGGGTGAGGTGAGAGGTAATAAAATCTCTGACCATACATGAAGAATAGATATCCAGAGATAAAATGACTTGTCCCAAGGTTATGTAGATAATAAGTGACTAAGCCAGGATTCAAATCCAGGTCCTCTAATTCTAAATTCAACATTTGTTCTAGTATATTCTACTGTTTTGACCTAAGTCATCCAATTGTAAGCGACAAAGCTGAAATTTCGTGTCATCTTGACTCCACATCCAGAACTCTTTCATCTGTGCCTCTCTGCCTTCTGATATTTTCTATATCCAGTCAATTAGGAACTGTGGTGGCCATATAAAAATTCATCTTCAAGCGTCCTTGGAAAGGATGAAGGGATATCAGCTACAGAACCAACTGTCATTATTCCAGAACAATGTGGGTGCTAATGTTTTATATAAACATAGTAGTGGGATACCCTATATAGCATGATTGATCTCTTCCTCCTTCCCCTTTCACACTGCTATTTGATGTGCAAAATATTTTGCTTTAAATATGATTTGGGGGTAAAGGCATTGTAGCTCCCTGAAGATTACTATCCAAATGCTAATTTGCTTCTTGGGTATGATAGCATATTAAGTCAGAACCATTTAAATAAGAATCAATTTTTCATTAAGTCATCATCAATACTTCATCAGTAATGACAAAGTGATGAGAGATTGTGACATTAGACAGAGTAGGGAGTAGGAACAGATCTGGTGACACTTTCCTTGGCAAGTGGACTGAATACTGCTAAGTGCTTTAAAAATATTGTCATTTTACTATTATTCCCATTTTATACATGAGGAAACCGAGGCAGAGATTAAATAACTTCTCCAGGGTCACATAGCTAGTAAGTATCTGAAGTGAGATTTTAACTGAGATCTTCCTGACTCTAGACCTACTCTCGCACCACTGTCACCTAGCTGCCATTTGAGAGCCTAAAGGCATGGATTCATTGTAAAGGGTGGGACAGGAGATAGGAGAAGGTAGAGGAGACAGGAAAAGAGAAGGTGGAGAACATCAACTTGCTCATTTTGTCCGGTGCCATCCTCTTTGTACAAATCCTCAAAAATGAAGGAATGAAGCTCAAAGGCCTACCTTAAGGATCATTTTTTTGTGTTGATTACTTCTCTTTGGATACTTTTGCAGCATGAAGAAGATAGTGTTTCTATGGTTAATTATTCTGAATTGGTGTGAGACTTAAATGCACCTTTCATGATGTTTGTTTCTTGTATAAATTATAATTCACATGTTCTTATGATTGCCTTTATTCTGAAGGTTTTCCAAAAGGAGAGAGTGTGAGAAAAGAGGACTATGAGGGCTTGAGATTTGGGATCAAACATAGGACTTTTGTGTCTAACATAACACATCTATTAACAGCTTCTCATGTGGCAGAGTGGTTTCTCCAGAACAAAGTTCTCCCAATTATTTGAAGTTTGAGTCACGTTTAGAGAACCAATGGGTTCATTTGGAGCCATTTTGCTACTGAATATAGGAAGGATTTGGAAGAAATCTTAGCTCCACCAAAAACAGACTCTTGTCCTTTTCCAAAAAGGACTCTTGTCCTTTTCCTTTAAGAGAGACTTCTCCTCCCTCTTAGAAGCCAACTGTTGACAAACTTATCTCCCACACACCTCATCAGAAAGTCCCTGGCTCTCTTCCCAGCTACCTCACTCTCTTGACCTCATTAGGTGTGAGAGAGAGGAAAGAGATTCACTCAGCTTGGATGAACCCTTTTGTCCTCATGAGAAATATTCCAGACCCTCCTGTGGCTTTTTATTTTTCCTCAAAAGGGGGAAAAAGGCCTCCCATCATACTATCTCCATAGCTTCTGAATGGTGTTCATTCAGTCTATAGTGCCAGATGCCAAGTATCTTACATACCCTTAAAAGCTGAGGCACTAGCCTGTTTTTGTTGTTATTGAAGTTATTAAACACCATCATAATGGAGAAAATATTGGAAAGTTATGACTCTTCTGTTCTTCCCATTTCTATACTTTCCCACCATCTCTTTTTCAGAGACCTCAGCCCCAACAGGTCTTCATTATGTATAACTTTCCTGGTCTTTCATGACTCAGTTGTCACAGGAACTGTTCTGTAATAAACATGTATCCTGTCCATACAAGAATGCATGGCACTAGCCAATGGACGATGATAAGAGAATTTGAGTATGACTCATTCAGGGCAGGCAACTACGTGCTTAAGTGTCATTTACACAGAAATCCTTGAGTTTGTGGGGGTGTTTCTTCCTGTAACAATAGGTACTTTAGAACCCTCATGATAACTCTAGGTCTTGACTTAATCCTCACTTTTGAGAAAAATTTTCTACAAGTATTACAAGGCACTAGAGAATCAAGCTGCATATATTTTCTGAAAGTTTATAGCTTTTTAGTGACATAAGACCCCAGACTCTATGAAATGGCTTTATTCATAATTTCCCATAGTAGTATGGCTTATTTTATTTTATTTTATTTGAATTGTAAAAAACACCATTTCTTTTTATTCATTAAAAGCAAAAGAATAAAATCAACAAAGTGCAGCCCATTTGTCAAGCAATGTGTTCTTTATATACAGCAAACTGAGACCAACACTGGGTGACTTTTTAAAAACAATTTCTCAAAGACCCTTCGTTGCCACTAACCAGAAGGATTTTTTTTAATTTAATTTTATTTGCAAAACATATATATGGGTAATTTTTCAACATTAACCCTTACA
>JAJPUD010022689.1:0-21023 GCA_023553655.1 Myrmecobius fasciatus | reverse complement strand
GACCTGCGTTCAAATGCTGGCTCAGCCCCTACAGTGATCTCTTTTCCCCCCCTATAAAAGGAATTGGACCAGGCAAGCTCAGGGTCTATCACCCTCAGAGTGTAGGAGATAAGAATCAGCCTCAATGTCACGGAAGCCTGACTCAATTGCCTGGGTGAACCTGGAAAAGTCACTTACATTTTCAGCAACCTAGGGGCTTCTTTCAGATGAAGCTATGGATGATTTCACATGGGAGAGGGGGAGAGAGAATCTGGAGCTCAAAATTTTAAAAAATCAGTGTTTAGAATTTTTTTACATATAAATAGCTAACAAAGTAGATATAAATATATTTTAAAATATACATGCTATATTTATATAAAAATATGTAAGTTTTTTAAAAAGACTTAAATTGGTGGGTAAAAGCCAAACTGTATTGACTGAGAGATTTTCCCTGGGAGGCCGGTTGATAGAAGGCATTCCCATGCTGGGAGTTCCCCATGTGGCCAGTCCTGTGTGAGAACACAACCTTGTTTGCTGCCATACAGGCAGGGGAAGTGGGATGAAATGGAAAAACGGGCAGTATCAGAAGCTAATTTCTCTGCATCAGTGAAATCACAGACCCAGTTCCAGTGCTTGCCACAAGTCCTGGGGCTTTGTATAGAGCAGGGACCTCCTGTGGGTTCTGCCCTTGCTGCTCAGGCTCTTTGATGTCCAAGGTCACAGGAGGAGGGGTAACCTCACCTTCACTAGCTGCACGTCCTGATGGGACAGCTGGCTCTGGGGGAGCTTGTCCTTCTGTGTGACCCACGGGTGCTGGAGAACCTGCTTGGCAGTCAGGCGTCGGTGGGGGTCCACATGCAGCATCTTGGACACCAGATCCTGGAGGGCAGCAGGAGAAAGAACAGGCATGAGAAGGGAAAGCCCAGCATCCAAGCCCAGAGACACCCCCGGGACCAGCTCTTCTGAGGGAATTGGGAAACTTCCTCCATCCACAGGTGACTGCTTCTGTATAGCCACATTTACAACAGGAAGGAAGATGGGGACAGAGATGGAATGTTGGCTTGTCACTGGGGTGGGGGAGATAAGGCAGGGGAGGCTGGCTTTTCTCTTTCTGAAAAGACCCTGCTGCTAGACCACCTTCCATCTGCTCAGAATATGCGTGAACCTCATTATTTATGTGTTGTTTCAGCCGTTAGAATGGGGGCTCTTTGAGTGAAGGCACCTGTTTGCCTTTCTTTTATCAAGAGGGCCTGGCACTACGCCTGGCACCCAGGAGAGCTTAATGCATGGCTGACTGACCAGCCTGTATCTCCAGCTCCACTGAATGCTCTCCGGCCCGCTGCCTTACCTTGGCCGTTTCTGAAATCGTGTCCCAGTTTCCACCACTGAGAGTGAATTTTCCTCCCCCGATCCGGGTCAGGATCTCCTCTGGGGTATCACTGGGCCCATTTGCAAAGGGAGTGTATCTGGAGGGGAGGGGAGACAGTCAGTGCAAGTCTCACTCTATGGCTTGTTTTTGTCTAAGGTAGAAAGTCCCGAGATCCTGGGGGTCCCAGTAGAAAAGGCCCTTGTCCACCAAAGGTCTGGCTGATAGCCTTAGTTCCAAGAGGCTAGGCAGACCTGAGGGGTGGCCCAAGGGGAGAAGGGAAAAAGGGGGAACAGAGCGCAAGGATGTCCAGAGAAGGGGGAGGGAAGAGCCAAGGCCTGAAATCCCAGAGACTAGAACTTTGGATACCAGTTAGGGACTGGTGTAGGAGGGAAATGGGGCAATAGATACATTTTCTTAGGAAGGCAAGCAACAAGCTATCGATTATACCCATGAAGTCAGCTGCAGCTTAGTCTGAAAGAACTGCCTATAAGTGACCTCCCTTCCAACTACTCCGTAATCATTTTGTATATTGTGTCCTAATGTACACACTCAGCCCTGAAAGTCTTAGCTCAATTTTAAGCGTCTAAAAACTGAAATATTAATCTTTAATAGCTCAGACCATATATTAATATTGTATGTACACATTAAGCTTTAATATCTTAAAACTACCCTAAGGCTTTTGGAGCGCTCTGTGTGTGTGTGTGTGTGTGTATGTATGTATGTATGATGTACACACACACAAACATAAACATGTGTCATGTTAGAAATGTAAGCTCCTTGGGGAGCAGATTTTGTTTCACCTTTGCCTTTGCATTTCTACCTTCCAGCCTCAAACAAGCAGGAGCTTCATTAATGATTGGTCACTTATGACTTGGGCTCCCAAAGAATAGGTATAAATAGATTTTTCTTTAAATTGATAAGAAACATTTACGTGAAAACATCAGTAAGCATCATTTGTAATGGGAATAAGCTAGAAACCTTCCCAGTAAGATCAGATATGAAACAAGAATGCTCACGTCACCAATATAATTCAATATTGTATGGGAAGTCCTCGCAATAGCAATAAAAGAAGAAAAAGAAATAGAAGGAATGAGAATGGGCAATGAAGTAGTAAAACTGTCTCTTTTTTGCAGACAACATGATGATATGCTTGGAAAATCCTAAAGATTCAACTAAAAACTCAGTTGAAACAATAATTTTAATAAAGCAGCAATATATAAAGTAAACCCACATAAATCATCACCATTCCTATATTTCACCAGCAAAACCCTACCATAAAATAATTCTAGACAGTATAAAATACCTGGGAGTACACCTGCCAAAAACTACATGAAGGAAAGTATAAATACCTTTTTACAGAAATGAAATCAGATCTAAATAACTGGAGAAATATTGTTCATGGGTAAGCAGGCCAATATAATAAAAATTATAATCTTATCTAAATTAAATGTATTTAATTACCAAAGAATTATTTTACTGAGTTATAGAAAATAGCAAAATTCATTTGGAAGAACAAAAGATCAAAAATATCAAAGGAATGAGTGGGGGGAAAACGCCAAGGAAGGAGGCTTAGAAGTAACAGACCTTAAGCTATATTATAAGACAATACTTATCAAAACTACCTGATACTGGGGCAGCTAGTTGGTATAATAGATAGAGCATCAGCCCTGAAGTCAGGAGGACCTGAGTTCAAATCTGACCTCAGACACTTAATACTTTCTGGTTGTGTGGCCCTGGGCAAGTCATTTAACCTCAATTGCCTCAGCAACAAACAAACAAACAAAACCAACAATAACAACAACAACAACAACAAAAACAACTATCTGATAATAGTTAAAAAATAAAAAGTAGATTCAGTGGAACAGAGTACACATACAATATATAGCAGTAAATGACTACTAATAACCTTGTGTTTGACTTAAGTTTGGGTGTAAAGAATTCATTTCTTAATAAAAATTATTGGGGAAGCAGGAAAGCAGCCTGGCAGAAAGTGGATATAGACCAATATTTACACCATTTATCAATATAAGGTCGGAATGGATACATGACCTAGATTTAAAAAGAGATATTCCAAGAAAATTAGAAGAACATGGAACATATCAGACATATGGAGAGATAAACAATTTATGAACAAGAGATATAGGACATTATGGGGTGTACAATGGATAATTTTGATTATATTAAGTGAAAAGACTTGTACAAATAAGACCAACGTAGCTAACATCAAAAGACAAGCAGAAAATTGGGGAAAAAATTTTATAGAAATTTTTTCAGATAAAAGTCTCCTATCTCAAATATATAAAAAGACTTTGTCAGGCCTATGAGAATACAAGTCATTGCCCAACTGATATATGGCCAAAGGATATGAACAGACAGTTTTCCAATGAAGAAATCAAAACAATTTATAGTCATATGAAAAAAACCGTTCTAAATCATTATTGATTAGAGAAATGGAAATTAAAACAACTTTGAGATATCATTTAATACCTATTAAACTGGCTAAAATGATAGCAGGGAAAAATGACAAATGTTAAATGGGATGTGGAAAAATCAGGACACTAATTCACCATTGGTGGAACTATGAACTAATCTGACCATTTTGGAGAGCTATCTGGATTTATGCCCAGAAAGTTATTAAGCTGTCTACACCCATTGACCCAGCAATGCCATTATTAGGTCTGTTTCCCAAGATGATAGAGATGAAATATTTATAGCAGTTCTCTTTGTGGTGGCAGAGAACTAGAAAGGGAGGGGATGCCCATCAATTGGGGAACAGCAGAGCAAGTTGTAGTATGTGATTATGATGAATACTATTGTGCTGTAAGAAATGGGGAACAAGTGGATTTTAAAAAACATGGAAAGACATGCATGAAATAATGAAGAGTGAAATGAGCAGAAACAAGGGAATGCTGTAAATAGCGATAGCAATATTGTCTTAAGAACAATTCTAAGTCATTTTCAGTGCCATCCTGTCTCCATTATCTCTAATCCATCCTATGCATTGCCGCTCACTTAAGTTTTATTATTCTCACCATCTCTGAATAAACACCACAGTGATAGCTAACATTATTTATGTGAGTTTGTGTATGTGTGTGTATATATGTAGGTCGGTCAGTTAGATGGCTCAGTGGATGGAGCACTGAGCCTGCAATCAGGAAACCCTCAGTTCTAATCTGGCCTCAGACACTTAACTAGTTATGTGACTCTGGACAAATCACTTAATCCTGTTGGTTTAATTCAGTGGAGAATGCCAATATTTTTGCTGAGAAAAGCCCATGGATAATGTGGTCCACAGGATCACAAAAAAGTCAGATATGATTGAATATACAGAAGCACACACATACATATAAAAAATTCATACAATATGTATACATAATACATATACACACATGTATATATTATATACACACATACACATATATATTTATATATACACACACACACATAAACTGAGGTCCAACAAGTCATGATGAGGTACAACAGATCATAAAGGGAACTCATCTGGAATGAATTCACAAACCATTTTCAAATCACAACTTTATTATGATGCTTAGCAAACGGCCAAAGTTCCTAACAAAGTCACAATTTTCCAAGGGGGAGAGTGGGACCTTTTGTGGGAAAGGGCCCTAAGCAAGATGTGCTAACTATGCTAATTGTGTCCATCAGTAAATCAGTGGTGGTTGGGGTCATCCTGTTATACAAGACAGCCATGGGAATTAATGGCTTAACCTCCAGACTATATGAGGTAACGATGGGAGTTACATCAAGGTCTGTACAGGATGGCTCTGTCTGTACAAGCTAATTCCACAGGGTCAGCTTGCTCCTCACTGGGCCATCTCAGATACTGGGTTGCTCCAGGGACACGGTTTTTGCTGGATTATTATTATATATATATGTATATATATATATATTATATATATAAAACGCATCTTAGGCTTTGGAAGGTAAGAAGGAGAGGAAGATAGCCTCAGGGTTATTGAACTACATGGCAGAAGGAGAACAATCCCTGGCACTTGGAGGTAGAGGGTAGAATGAGTGCTCCAGGGTCAGCTGAAGGGGGTGGAGGGCAGGGAAGCTGTGAGGTGACCCAGCTGGGGTCAGCCACTGGAGGGCAGGTGGGGCAGAGAGGCAGCCACTGGTAACGAGAGAACAAAGACTCCTCAGTTTTTTATATACCCCATTATATATATTGTGTATACACAATATATACATATATACTACATATACATACATACACACTATACACATATATACACACATATATCTACATACAGTATACGTAATGCTTTAAGGTTTCTAAAGTGTGTTAAGTTTGCTATCTCTTTTGGAAGCTTGTGTGGGGCTTTTGAGTTCACAAAGAGCTTTTGTTTCTACCAAACTCACTGGGCAAGAAATTCTATCCCTATTTTACAGATGGGAAAACTGAGGCCCAGAGAGATGAAGTGATTTGCCCCAAGGTCCCATAAGCCCTAACTGACAGAGAGGCAACTTAAACCTCGGCCGTCTGGCTCCTGATCCAGGGCAGTGTCCGCTCTGCCAGCTCTCCAGCGATAAATAACCTGCCTCCTTCCATTATCTACATTTTTATCTACATAATAATTATTTACATAACTCTCTACATTTCTCTGGCAGTAAAGAAACACTTAAAAGGTTCCTGTCCCAATTAGGGGAGGAGGAGGGGAGGAAATGCTGGAACCTCCACCCCTCGGGGGTCCTGATAGAAGGCAACCCCAGAGAGGTCCCATCCTCTAGGGGTGGGGGCCCCCACTTACCCAGCCAGCATGGTATAGAGAAGGATGCCCAGACTCCAGATGTCACAGCCTTCATCATAACCCTGGCGCCTCAGAACCTGGGTGAGAAGAGCACCATTCACAAATAATTACTTGCGTCTACACAGCATCGTTAGGTGTGTGAAGCCCTTTATAGGTATGACTTTGTTTGCTGCTCACTACAAGCCCCCAAGGCAGCAAAAAAGCCTGGGACTGGGGAGAAGGATGTCCTGAGCTCCATGCCCTGCTTGCCTCCAGCCTGCCAGGAACCAGTGCAGAGTTGGGGAAGGATTCCTTCTCTGGGAGTGCCCGGTACAAGAAAGGGCTTTCGTAGCCCTGAAGCCTGAGACCCTCATTCTATAGATGAGAAACGTGGGCTAAGAGGCCAAAGGGGATGTAACTTGAATTCTGATCACGGATCAGACTTAGAGCTGACAGGAGTTTATTTCCTTCATTTTATAGAGGGGGAAACTGAGGCTTAGTGAAGAAAAGGGTCTTGTCCAAAGTCACAGGATTCCAGATTCAGAGCCTCAGAGGCCATCCACTCAAACCCTCTCATTTTACAGAGGGGGAAACTGAGCTCAATTCCATTCAGTTTGACAACATTTACTAAATGCTGTGCTAGGTGCTAGTGATGCAGACAGTTAACCAACCACTCTATTCAAGGAACTTTCATTCTATCTGGGCAAACAATGACAAAGACAACCAAGTCCAGGGGCCTCACCAGGTTATCTGACCCTGCTGAATAAAAATATCCATTTGAAAGAAGGAAAAAAATGAATGCAAAATCTACATAATCATTTGTTAACCACAGAAGAATTCCAGAGGATACCATGGAAGGGACAGGACAAACAGGATAGGGACACCAATGGGATGAGACTGCCCAGGGAGGGCCATCATCAAGGACTGTGCAGTGGAAGGTCTTTGTCCCTTTAAGTCAAACAGATGCTGCTGCTTCTCCCCTGCCACCTACCCAGGAGCAGGCCCCCGGAGAGAAGCCAGACTGCACCTCAATCCCAGGGCCAGGCCCTACCTCACTGTGGGTAACTCCAAAGCATAAGGGGAAAGGTTCTCTGCTCACCTCTGGGGCCACGAAGTTGGCAGTATAGCAGGGAGTCATGAGGAGCCCGTTCTCTGCTCGAAGCTGCTTGGCAAAGCCAAAGTCACAAATTCGGATGCTCTCGGGGTTCCCGGACTCATCCACGTAAAGGATGTTGCTGGGTTTCAGGTCCCTGTGAACTACCTGGTGGACAAACAAGAACTCGGAGATCAGTTCTTGGGTAGGTGTGATGGGGTAAAGGGACAAAGTATTCCAGAGTCAGCTAAGTGAGGAGACTAGCCAGAACCGCCCAGGGGTCTGAGAATGGGCAAGTCCAGATGTCAGGAGGGCAGGCGCTCATGCAAGCAATAAGCATTTATTAAGCACCTACTGTGTGCCAGGTAGGAGAATACAGTGTAGGTGAGCTAATGAAGAGGTACAGGGAAATCCACCCTGGGTTCAAGAGTAGAGTGAGAATGGAGAGGAAAACGCACCTTAGGCTTTGGGGGGTAAGAAGGAGAGGAAGATAGCCTCAAGGTTATTGAACTACATGGCAGAAGGAGAACAATCCCTGGCACTTAGAGGTAGAGGGTAGAATGAGTGCTCCAGGGTCAGCTGAAGGGGGTGGAGGGCAGGGAAGCTGTGAGGTGACCCAGCTGGGGTCAGCCACTGGAGGGCAGGTAGGGCAGAGAGGCAGCCACTGGTAACGAGAGAACAAAGACTCCTCAGTTTATTAACTAAGTAGAATGTAATTCCCTAGATGGATGAGAACGTTTCCCTCTTTCTTTTAGGAGGCATCTAGGTGGCACAGTGGATACAGTGCAGGACCTGGAGTTCAAATGCAGCTGCAGACACCTACTAAATAAGTCACTTTATTTCTGTCTGCTTTAGTTTCCCCATCCTTAAAATGGGGATAATAACAGAACCTACCTCCCAGCATAAAATGATGCCATATTTGTAAAGCACTTTAAAAACCTTAAAGCACTCCATAAATGCTAGTTGTTAGTGTTGTATTATCCCCTAGTGACTATCATAGTATCTGGCATACAAGAGGTGCTTAATAAATGTGGCTCATCAATAAACATTTATTAAGGGCCTCCTAGGTTCCTGGAATGGTGCTCAGGTCTGGCTACACTTGCTGTTAACTTGCAGATTGCAGTTTATACAGAGGGAAGAAGAGGGAAGTCGCTGGGAAGTTTTCCTAAAAGGGAACCATGAAAATGAATACCACATTAAAAAGAGAATGTAAAGCTAGATCAGGGCTCGATAACCCCTTTGGTCTGGGGGGCCCCATGGGGACAAGGGCAGGGCGAGGGAGAGGAAAAAAGTCAGGGTGTGGCGAGGCTTCCAGTCCCACACGCTCACACAATCTAGCAATTCATCGGCCTCTATTTCATGCTCCAGACTTCCTTGAGCACCAGGACCGTGTGTCTCCCCTTTCGGGAACGAGCACACCATCTAGGCGCCAAGTAAATATTTGTTAAGTAACAGAGATGAAGAAGAAGCCGAAGGGCACAGAGAGAAGCAGAGGGATGGGCCGGAAAGCTATTAAACTGTATATATACTCCTTCTGACCCAGGCTATTGGGTCTCTCCCCCAAGGAGATCAAAGAAAGAGGAAAAGACCCATATGCACAAAACTATTTATTGCAGATCAGAACTGGAAACTGAGGAAACGCCCATCTACTGGGAAGTCGCTGAACAAGCTATGGTGGAATACTACTGTGCAATAAGAGACCATGAAGGGGACAGTTTCAGAGAAACCTGGAAAGACTTACATGAACTGATACAAAGTGGAGTGAGCGGAACCAGGAGAACAATTTATCCAGAAACAGCAACATTGCAACTCTGATCAACATAATAACCAGCCACAAACCAAAGAATTCAAGATGAAACAGAGAACAGACTGAAGCATGTTTTTCCTATTTCTTTTTTTAGGGGGTGGGAGGAAATGACTAATGCAGAAATTTGTTTTACCTGTCTATACATTTGTGCAAGAAGGGTGGAGAAAGAGAATTTGGAATAAAAATATAATAGATTTTTTTCAAAGTAATCTCAGGAGATAGCCAATCTCTGGCCAGAGATCCAAAAACAGATCTGATTATATCATACTACTACTAGGATATCTTCAATTGCTTCCTATTGCCTCTAGGACAAGGCTTCCTAAACTGTGGCTTGAGACCCCGTATGGGGTCTGGTAACTGAATGTGGGGGTGGCAAAAAATTTGGCAACAGTAAAAGGTTTCTGAATGCTCTATGGCTAGCAGTATTAAATATTCCATCAAGATTTAACTCTTAGAGGCAGCTAGGTAGCCCAGTGGATAGAGCACTAGGCCTGAAATCAGGAGGACCTGAGTTCAAATGTGGTCTCAGACACTTAACACTCTGTGTGACCCTAGGCAAGTCACTTAACCCCAATTGCCTCAGCAAAAAGCAAAAAAAAAAAAAAAAAAAAAGATTTAACTGTTTGTGTAAAAATAAACAAGCATATCCACCTCAGTAATGTACAAATTTGCTTTCATCTTTAATAAATGGTAAAATTTTATGTATACCAAAGAATTGTTTTAAAATAAATTTCTTTAGGATTTATTCTCAGCAAGTATTTGATTTTCATACCTATTTTATATACCTGGAGTTGTGTAAAAATTTCTCAGGAGAAAAAAGGTTGAGAGTAGAAAAAGTTTAAAGAACCCTGCTCTAGGATAAATTCTCAGCCTGGCATTTAAAGTCCTTCACAATCCGGGTCCCACCTTCCTTTTCAGTCTTGGTTTCTGCTACACAAATAACTGTCTGACTTTGGGCAGACTCTGTGTCACAGTGTCCACTTTTAGGATAGGTCTCTAAGGTCTAAATTCCCACTTTTAAATTCTATGATGTATAAACCATACCTGCCAACCGCCTGCATCAGAGGAAGTCCCCATAAGAATTCTTTAGCAGCACAGACTTGTGCATCTGTAGAATTAGGAGGGTCTTCCAAGGGGAAACAATAGATGAGGAGGGGAAAGAGAGGCTCATTTTGAGAAGTGTCTACTCTAAGATGAATAGAGATTCATCAGATCTCGCCATCTCAGAGACAGGAGGGACCTCAGAAGTCACTGAGCCTAACTACTTAAGACAGGAACATCCCCAACAAGTACAAGTCTCTGTTTGTAGAGGAAGGAAGAAAAGGAAGGAAAGGAAAGAAAAGAAAGGAAGAAAGGAAGGAAGGAAAGATGGAAGGAAGAAAGGATAGAAAGCGGGGAAGGAAGGAAGGAATAGGGAAGGAAGGCTAAAACAATCTCAACAGACTTTGGACAGAAAATGGCATCTGCATCCAGAAAAAGAACTAAGGAGACTGAATGTAAATCAACACAGGCTTAGTTCTTTTTTCTGTGGGTTTTTTTTTTTAAATTTCTCCCATGGTTTTTCCCTTTTGCTTTGTTTTTTTTTTCTCCCAACATAATTCATAAAACAAAAAAAATTTAATTAATTAAAAAAAGGAAGTAGGGAAGGAAAGGAGGGAAGGAGGAAGGAAGGGAAGAAGGAATGAGGGAATGAAGGAGAAGAGGGCAAGGAAGAAAGGAAGGGAGACAATGAGGGAGGGAGGGAAGGAGGAAAAGAAAGGAGGGAAGAAAGAAGAAGGGAAGGAAGAAGGGAGGGGAAGGAAGGGAGGGAGAAAAGAAGGGAGGAAGGAGGGAGGGAGGGAAAGAAAGGAGGGAAGAAAGGAGGGAGGGGAAGGAAGGAAGGGAGAAAGGGAAGAAGGAAGGAGAGAGGGAGGGAAAGAAAGGAGGGAAGAAAGAAGAAGGGAAGGAAGGAGGGAAGGGAAAAAAGTAAGAGAGAAAAGAAAGAAAGGAAGAAAGAAAAAAAAGAAAAAAAAGGTGATACTCTGTACCAGGCATTCCACAAAGCATGTTATAAATTGTATCATTTGCTCCTCACAACAACCCTGGGAAGCAGGAGCTATTATTATCCCCATTTTGGTTGAAGAAACCGAGGCAGACAGAGGGTAAGTGAAGCTGCAGTTCACCCAGC
Source organism: Myrmecobius fasciatus (assembly GCA_023553655.1). NCBI lineage: Eukaryota > Metazoa > Chordata > Mammalia > Dasyuromorphia > Myrmecobiidae > Myrmecobius > Myrmecobius fasciatus. The sequence continues at coordinate 9,857 of JAJPUD010022689.1, read as the reverse complement.
TTGTGTCTCTGAGGCTAGATCCAGGCTCCATGCACCGAGCTACTTAGATGCCTCTAGAGATAGAGAAATTGCCATGTCCCAAGGCAGCCCATGCTACTTTAGGGGAGCCACAGACAGGACACAATGTGTCCTATAGGCCCCAAATCTGCCTCTTTCTTCAAGTTCTACCCCATGGAGCAATGGGAAGCAAGTCCTCCACTAGGAAACTAAGGACTTGGGCTGGAATCCTCCTCTCCGGCCCAGAGCAAATCCTTTCCGACAAGCTAGCCTTTCAAGCACCATCGATGCTTCCCCTATCCTCGCCCTGGTCTCTGCCATGACTCTCTGAGGAGTCCCTTGACTTTTTTCCAGGTCTGGCGGGGTTGCCTAGATCTCTTGAGGTCCCATCCAGCTCTAACTCCTAACATCCCTGCTTCCAGTCCAGGGACAGCTGCCTGGATCTTAGTTCTGTTTTACAGGCGGCTTCCCAAAGATCAGTGCTGGACATGGCCACAAAATCACCTTACTAAGGCTGCTGAGAGCCTGCTCTGAGCAGGGCCAAGTGGCAGCTCATGGGGACACAGAGATGTCTGAGTCCTCGCCTTAAAGCACTCCAGGGGGCGGCCTATGGGCCCAATGGGAAGGGTGGACTCAAAGTACTCAGGGCGCTCGGAGCAAAGAGGAATAAACATGGGGCTGGTGGGATCAAGGCCACCGATGGCCCTGAAGGGGAGAGAATGATGTACATGTAGGTTCGCAAGAGGTCCAGAGAGATTAAGTCCCCCAGGCGAGAGCTGAGCTCAGCCTGCCAGGCTCCATACCCACCTCCCTCACCGGCCAGGCTGCGGGTACCATACCCACCTCCCTCACTGGCCAGGCTGCGGGTACCATACCCACCTCCCTCACTGGCCAGGCTGCGGGTACCATACCCACCTCCCTCACTGGTCCCCTGGGGCTGACTCACCCCCTGGGAGTGCAGGTACTCCATGGTCCGGCAGAGCGTGTGCAGGACGGAGCTTGCCTCACGTTCCGAGAAGAACTTCTGCCGGAGGATCTTGTCTAGGAGCTCCCCACCTCGCATCAGCTCCGTCACGAGGTACACATGTTTGCCGTCATCATACACCTGAGGGGGCAGAAGAGCAGGTGCATATGTGGCTGCCTCCCAGCTGGCGGGTGCAGAGACCCACTTGTGAACCCCCCAGTGTCACCAGAGCCAAGGCTGGTCCTCAGAGACCCAGGGATGTTTGGTAATCAAAGATCACAGAGTAAGAAGTGGGAGGGCAGATGCTGAGTGAAATGAGCAGAACCAGGAGATCATTACACACGGGAACAACAGTACTATATGACGATCAGTTCTGATGGACATGGCTCTCTGCAACAATGAAATGTCTCAAACCAGTTCCAATTGTTCAGTGAAGAAAGCCATATATACCCAGAGAGAGGGATAGGAAATGTGGACCACAACATAACATTCTCATGCTCTTTATTGAGGTTTGCTTGCATTGTGTTTTCTTTCTCTGATTTTTTTTTTCTTGTAGATAGGATTTTTCTTGCACAACAACTTGTCAAGTATTTTATCATTATTAACATGTATTAGACTTCCTGCCATCTAGGGGAGGGGAGGGGACTGGGGGTAAAATTTGTAAGGGAAAGCTTTGTAAAGATCAATACTGAGGAACTACCCATACATATGTTATACAAATAAAAAACTTTAATTTAAAAAAAAAAAGAAAAGAAAATAACAATGGTTTTCAACCCAAAAAAAAAAAAAAAAGAATTGGGAGGGCTGAGATCTGGACCCCACAGGGTGGCAGAAACACCAGAGCAGATTCAGAGCTGGAAGGGGCCGTCCAGCCCAACCCTTCCTTCTTTCCGAGGCACAAGGAAGTTAACATCCAGATATTCTTTAAAGGGCCACCCTGACCCTTCTCCAGGTTGGGAGGTAACGTGGTGCAGCACCAGTCCTGGAGTCAGCAGATCCAGGTTCTAAGTCCTACTTCCAAGGCTTTAATTAGTTAAGTGACTTTGGGAAAGGCATCCCAAGACCTCAGTTTCCCCTGTAAAATGAAGGGAATGAACTATTGGTCTCTAAGGATCCTTCTGGATTTGGATCTAAGATCCTATCATTGTAACAACCAGTGCTTTGCCTTGACAATATGGTTCTTAGCCTCAAGAGTGAACAGAAGCGATGTATCCGTCACACAATTATTTAAGTACGATTACAAGGCAGAACACAGTGGGAGCAAAGGAGAGATTCTGACAGAGTTTTACAAAAATCCAAAGCAGGAGAGATCTTTCATGGGAGGATGGAGGAGAGATCAGGGGAAGCTTCATGGAATGGAAGCCACCAAACTGAGCCTTGAAGAGAAGCAGGATTTCAGCAGCAACAAATGAGAAAGGAATGAGCCCCTGGCATATAGCAAAATGAAGAAAAAGTTGGGAAAGGGGCAGGACAAGATCAGGAAAAGTAGCCAGGTAGGCTGGGCTATATAAGCAAATGTGTAAGGGAATCTTGGGAAATCTGGCTGGAAAGGGCAGAAGGGCCTTAAATGTCAAACTGAAATTTCTTGGGTAGAAAACTGGAAACAATGGAGCTATGATGGAATATTACTGTACTGTAAGAAAAAAATGAATGAGAAATTCCGGACGGCTTGGAAAGAGTTCCACAAACCAAGGCAGAATGAGTTAGAATGAGTTAGGCAGAACCAAGAAAACAATATACATAATGACTACAACAATGCAAAAGGAGAAAAGAGAAAACCCCAAACTGAACTCTGTGTAATTATGGCGACCACATCCAGCTCCCAGGAAGAGCTGAGGAAATGTACCTCCTTCCTTCTGGCTGGGAATATGCTTGTAGAATATTGCAGATAGCATAAGGCCCAATCAGTGGAAGGTTGGTTTTGCCAAACTGTTTGTTTTTTCTTTTATAATCTTGGTTATGTGGGATGGCCTCATAGGTGGGTTGAAGAGGGATAAATTTGGAAACAAATTAATTTAAAAACAATAAAATGAGAAGAAATGTGACATAATGGATAGTGAGCTAGCCACAAAACCAGGAAAATCTGGGCTCATGCTGTCTCTCTTAGTGTTCTAAGCCACTCTCTAAGATTTCGAGTTAGAGAGTGTTGAATAGCATTGGAGGAAGGAGGATCCTCATCTGGAAATTCCCTTTACCCATAAGATAACAGTCCAACCCCTATCTCTATCCTATCAATAAAAATCGGATTATAGTCCATGGAGCCTAAATGACAGAAATATTAAGGTTATAAATTCCTTACACAAAACTTTAATATGGACTAAAACTATCTTCATAGCCATATGTTATTTTGTTATTGTTTAGTTAGAATTCTGTATAAATAGACAAATAAATAAATAAAGAATTAATTTCTTTTTAATGTCAGACTTTTGTCTTAGATGCAAAGAAGACTATGAGCTCATTTGAAGAAGAGGAAATTGTTTTTTTCTTTCTTTCTTTTTTTTTTTTGTCTTTGTACCTCCAGCCCCTCCAGCCCATTAAAACATAATTGAGTTAATCAAATAGAAAATCCTTTCAAGAAGTTACCTACAAACATAAGACTCCACTGTATACAGTCACATTCTAGATCTTGCAGATCCTGAGCTTGCATAGGCATAGGAGAGGGCTCAATGGCCTCCACCTTCCCAGGGCATTCCTATTAATAGGCACTTGACAAAGCTTTCTCTAAATACTGACCCTCTATATCAGGGGGGTTGCTTTGGTATCTGGGAGCTAGAACAGAGACTGGGAGCAGGGAAGCCAGATAGAAGATGATTTTAATAATCCAGGCAGGAGAAGTTGAGGGCCTGAACAAAGACTGTGATGATAGTGTGAGGGTGGGAAGGGACCAGTTCAGTCAATAAACAGTTGTTGATAAACATTTCTTAAGCCCCTACTATGTGCCAGACCCTGTAGTAAGTGCTAAGGATACAAAAAGTGGCAAGATGGGAGCTCATGATTTAACTGGGGGAGACAACAGGCAAACAAAGATGTACACCTCTCTGGGTACAGAAAGCTGGGCCAGGAAGGTGAAGGAAAGAGAGGGGTCAATGGTGATTGAGGTTGTGGGGGGCCCAAATGGATATTGGGCATAATTACTTATAACCCTAACCCTTACAGAACCACTCCTGATCTGCCCCGGTTACAGGCCAGCTGTCGGACCCCAGGGGCCAAGGGCTCTGTAGCCTTGGAAGTATCACGGCCTTTTAGAACCTCGATTCCTCATCTGTATAAAGGAGGCCACGCTGGTGTGGGAAGTCGGGGGCAGCCCCCAGGCCCCCTCCTCCTTGACTCTCCCTGCTTCCTCCCCCCCACTCACATCTTTCAGGGTGATGATGTTGGGATGTTGGCCATAGCGCAGAAGGATCTCGATCTCCTCCGAGGGGTCCCTCTTGCTCTTGTCGATGACCTGGGAGAGAAGAAAGAGGGGAGACCTCTAGCACAGGGTAAGGGGGAGCACCAGCGGGACAAGGCCCATGGAACCCCAGGCTTTTAAAGGAAGAGCTAACCCCAAACTAACTCCCAGCGTCACGTCAGCCGCAGTCTGGACCCGGGGGCAGGAGGGGGGATGGAGGCGATCCCCACCTTGACGGCATACTCCATGTTGGTGGCCTTGTGGATGCAGCGCTTGCACACCGAGTAAGAGCCCACTCCGATGGTCTCCTTCACGACGTAGCCATCACTGAACACCAAGCTCTTCCCGTGCAGTTGCTGGGGGGCGGGCAGAGAAAGGTCAGAGAGGGCCCTTCCAGCCCCACCCTTCAGGTGGTTCCCCCCAAGCCCTGGCAGGATGGGGGAGGGGTGCCCGTTCCCCTCCCCTCCGGATTCACATCCCTAGAGAAGAAAGCGCTGAGCCGGGGGTGGGGGGGAGGCCAGGTGCTTAGGGCCAGGGCCGTGCTGCGAGTGTGAGAGGAGTGGGACTGTGCTGCAGAAAGAACCAGGAATCACGCGGCTGGACCCTCGCTCCCTGATCAGGAGAATGGCACGATGCTCCTGGCCCTGCCTCCCTCGGAGCCTCTGAGATGCCAGACAGACAGAACTACAAGGATTATCAGCAGACAGATTTTTCCCCAGCCCTAACACTTAAAAGTCCCCCCAGAGGGAGTGGAAGTACTGAAGCAAAGGCCACGGGGGCTCCTGGTCAGTTAGTAAGGGGGACGCCACCCCTGCATTTTCTGCCCCGAGCCCACAGCCGGTAGAGGGCAGGGGTCACCCTGCTCTCTGACCACTAGGCTTTCCGGTTCACATAGGCTGTGCGCTTGGGTCTCCTGAGTCCTGAGGCTGTAACTGGGCCTGAAAGGCCCCGATGTCCCCAGCAAGGCCTCTGCCTTGTTCTGGCCAAACCACCCCGAGCACCATTCTGATCCGGGCCCGGTGCCTCTGGCCTCCTACCTGGACCACCGAGTGCAGTGGGGCCTGGGGGGCTCGGACCTTGCCATCATCCTCCATCAAGCCTGTAGCTACGAAGCTGAAGCCTCGGAAGAGCTGGTGAGCCCCGGCGCTAGGGGGGGATGCCCGGGGAGTCTGAGAGAGAGAAACCATCCAGAGTCACAGACTATGGCGGCCCAGCTCTTTCCCTTTCCTCCTGGGACAAACTGCCATAGTCCTTGGGACCCACCGAGGCACAACAGAACCAGAGAAGAGCCAGGGTGACCGTAGCCCGATTACTCCAGGTCTCTGAGCCTGATCCCTTAACTAGAAAATGGCGGCAGTTTTTATCACAAGAAAGTAGTGAGGAGTAAATGAGAGGATGTGGGGAAGTGCTCTGGACCTGCAAAGCCTCAGGGAGTCTGTCCTTCCGGACGCATGCAACAACGCCAAGGAGACAGCCACAGCGCAGAACCGAGGCTGGGAACTGTGGCTTCAGAGCCCTGATACTGAAGCATGCCTCCTACCCCTCACGGGGAAGGTGGTGGGATACAGGTGTGCAATGAGGGATGCCCGATTTCACACGGACTAAGTGCTGGTTTACTCTGCTTAACTGGCATTTTGTTACCAGGGAGGGCTCTATTGTGGGGGGGGACAGAAATCAGTAGGAAGTTTTCTTGGTGGGTTTTTTTTTTTTAATAGGAAACAAAAAATTTAAAAAACATTAAAAAACAACAAAAAAGTAAAATATTTAAGTTTTAAAAATGTTTTTAGATTTTTTGAAAACGAAATGAGATGGCTAATATGGAAATATATTTTAAATGATTACACATATATAATAATCTATATCAAATTGCGAGTCTTAGGAGGGAGAAAATTTGGAATTCAAAATTTTATTTAAAAAGAATGTTTAAAATTTTCTTTGTATGTAATTGGATAATAAAATACTTTCATTAAAAAAAAAAGAAATGAGAGAACATGAACAAAACATTTTTTAAATGCACAAATGAAGTAAATCCAGAAAGGGGCACAAATGAAACAATGTTTTTTCTTTCTCTTTTGCTTATTTCCTTCCTTTCTTTCCTTGTTTGTTTCTCTCTCTCTTCCTTCTTTTCTTTCTTTCTCTCCTTCCTTTCTTCTTCCCTCCATCCTTCCCTTTCTCTTTATTTTTCTCTCTTCTCTTCCTTCCTTTCTTTAAGAAAGTACTATTTTGGGGCAGCTAGGTGGCGCAGTGGATAAGCACCAGCCCTGAAATCAGATCCTCCTGATGTTCTGCCCACTGCAGAGCCCACCCAGCTGCTTCTCTCTTACATATATATTGTGTACGGCTACCTCCTCATCCAACAGACTGTAGTCTCCCTGAGGGCAGGGACTGCCTGGGTCACCAAGTGCTAGGCACATAGTAGGCGCCTACTAACTACGTTTTGATTCACCTACCCTTGGGCGTTCGGGAAGTGAACTCTGTGTCAAAGTAGAAGGTGTCATCGGGTTGGGCGACGGCAGGCTTGAAGGGGGGTTTGATCTCACGACGAAACAGTTTCTGGAAACACAGTCCCAGCCTCGCAGGTGGCCTCGGACACCCCCACACCCCAACACAGAGGGAGGACGACGTCCCCATCCCTAAGGCCCAATCCTGGCTCCTGCCTCAGTTTCCTCCTCTGGAAATGGGGGAGTTGGACCAAGCGGCCTCTAAGGCCCCGTGAGATCACAGATGCTTCCTGGCCCTGTGGCTCAGAGGCAGAGCCTCTGGTGGCACCTTGTTCTGACCATGTGGGCACCAAGGGCCAAGTGCTCCAGGGCTGTCTTCCAGCCCGCTTATACACCCCAGGGCCAAGCAGGATCCCAGGGGCCACAGAAACCAGCACTTCCCCCAAGCTCCAGGGCCCCTGTCGTGAGAGGGAGGAAGCCCGGCAGGGATGCTGGTTGTGATGGTCTTCCCCAGAGCCTTCCCACCAAGGGCCCCCAGACTCTTGATAAAGAGGGCAGGAAGCAATGGAGAGGAAATGGCTTTAAATCTGTGGACTGTGGGAGGGCGAGGAGTGGGGGAAGGCACTTGGAGCCTCCCCGGGACTCTACTGGATGGAAATCTTTTTTCCTTCCTGCCCTACTTCCCACTCTCAAATTTTCCTGGGGAGGTGAAGGTAAAGTTAGGGTCAGAGAGGAGGGGGAGAGGGGAAGGCGGGGGGGGAGGATGCCAATGGGGGAGACAACTCACGTTCCAGTCTATGGTGGAGTAGAAGATGTGCCTCTTAATCTCTTCAGCCCCATCAGTGCCAGAGCCTGAAATAAACCATCATTAGCCCACCGGTGAGCATGTTCTCATCCTGGGCCGATGCCCAGCCTGGCCCCCCCAAGGCTGCGTGAGCTCTGTGGAGCCATGTGATGGGCCCCTGATGGGCCCCGAGGTCTCTCTGAGGACCAGCAGAGCCGAGTGCAGATCACGGCCCGAAGGAGGGCATTCAAGGCCCTTTCCAGTCTGGCTTGGCTCTCCTTCCAAGATGACTTCACATTACTTAAGCTCTATTTCAATCAATCAGCCTTCCCAGGGTTCTCTAAACACTGTCCTTGATCTCCTGCCCCCACAGCTTTGACTGGCGGTCCCCCGTGCCCAGAAAGCACGCCTTCTTCACCACTATCTCTTAGTATCTTGCTTGGCTCAGCTCCCAGGCCACTTCCTATAAGAAGCCTTCCAAAGTCTCCTTGGTTGTCGGCCCCATCTCCTGTCTCCTTAAATTATCGCATCTATTTCCTCTCATCCCCTGACTCAAGAGTAGGGACTACTTTTCATCTTGCCTTTATGTGTTTGGAACCTGGTATACAGTAGGCACTTAATAAATAGTTATTGGGGGTAGCCAGGTGGCACAGTGGATAGAGCACCAGCCCTGAAGTCAGGAGGACCTGAGTTCAAATCTGGCCACAGACACTTAATATTCCCTAGCTGTGTGACCCTGGGCAAGTCACTTAACCCCAAGTGCCTCAGCAAAAATGAATGAATGAATGAATGAGTAAATAAATAGTTATTGGAGTAGATAAACTACAGGGATGGACAGAACAGTGGAAAAAAGCGAGTCCAGAAGTATGACCCTGTTAATGGGCCTTTCCCTGCCCTCTTTGGCTCTTTAGGACTTGCAGAGAGAAGGGAGATTTTTTGACTGGATTTTTTGAAACAGGGAAACTGAGGCCCGGAGGTTAAGTGACTGGCTCCCAAGCGCACAGCGCAGGCAAGTGGCTGGCCGGCCTCCCGCTCTCCTCCTGAGCTCAGAGGTCTCTCCTCTCCTCTCCCCCGGCTGCCATTCTCCGGCCTGGGTGAGATACCCCTCGCCCCACACAAGAGCTGAATTTGGGAGAGCAAAAAAAGCAACTAAAAGACCTGGGTTCGAGTCCCATCCTAACAGGGTGACCTTGAGCACCTTTACTATGGCTTCTACTGACTCAGCCGGCAAATGAGGGGGCCAGATGAGGGAGCTGGACCTCAGGGTCAGAATGAATGTTGGGCTTGGAATCAGGAAAACCTGAGTTAGCTGTATGACCCTGTGCAATATCTGAGCTCAGTTTTCCCTCTATAAAATGGGTGCAATGACAGCCCCACCTTTCCCCTCCTGGGGCTGTGTACATAAAGAGTTTTGCCAGCTCTAAAATATCATATAAAGTGTCGTTCATCTTTCTTCTCATCTTTTGTGATGACTGAAATGGTCCCGGGGCCCGTCTTATTATTATTGCTGCTGTTTCGAAGGTGGGATGCACGTGGCCCTAGAATAGCAAAGGCCTCGGTCGGGGGGCTGTTTCTAGGGGGTGGGGATGGCACTGCACCCCGTCCCCATGGATGAAGCCCAGCGCGAGCCGGCGGCCTGCCATTGTCTTCCCTGGCACAAAGGACAAAGGCGGCCTTTCAGGCAGGCAGGGGCGGGCTCTGACCTGGCCTGGCCTGCGCAGGACCTCGCTCCCCACAGCTGCAGAGCACCCCCCCCAGCCCCTCGGGGTGAGGACATTACCCAGCCTGTTGGCAGGATTCCTCTTGAACAGAGCTCGAAGGAGGCTTTGTGCTTCGGTGCTCAGAAACTGGGGCATGCCCAGCTTTGCCCTGGAACAAACAAGGACAGGACATCGTCAGGCCTAGGGCGGGAGGACTCCCTGGTCTGGGGGCTGGCCGGCCTGGGCCTCCCGGGCCTTTGGTCCTTCATCTGGCCTGGGACCAGCTGGCTCTGAGTGACAGAAGGGGTGGGGAAGGCCCCGGGACCTGAGGAGGAAGAATGGGGGGGTAAGGGGAGGTACTGAGAGAAGGGCCCGGCATGGACAGTCTGGAGCCGTGAGGGCCAGCCGGGTCATTGAGGCATCATGGGACTGGCAGAAGCTACTCAACCTCTCATTTATGGGTAAAGAAAAGGCTGCACTGAGTGACCTGTAAAATTTCTTCCCAGCTCTGACCTTCTGGGTTCCTAAGGGTTCTCCCAGCTCTGACATCCTGGGTTCTAAGGGCCCTCCCGGCTCTGAC
>JAJPUD010022688.1:0-21024 GCA_023553655.1 Myrmecobius fasciatus | reverse complement strand
TGTTATTTTTTCTAGGTCAGTTAAATAATTTCTTGGGAGTTTGATTGGTATAGCACTAAATAAATAGATTAGTTTAGGTAGTATTGCCATCTTTATTATATTCGCTCGACCTATCCAAGAGCACTTAATGTTTTTCCAATTGTTTAGATCTGACTTTATTTGTGTGGAGAGTGTTTTGTAGTTTTTCTTATATAGATCCTGACTTTCCCTTGGGAAATATGTTCCCAAATATTTTAGGCTAGCATTTCTAATACAATATTGAATAGTAATGGTGATAGTGGGCAACCTTGTTTCACCCCTGATCTTAATGGGAATGGTTCCAGTTTATCACAATTACATATGATGCTAGCTGATGGTTTTAAATAGATGCTACTGACTATTTTAAGGAGAAGTCCATTAATTCCTATACTTTCTAATGTTTTTTAATAGGAATGGATATTGGATTTTATCAAATGTTTTTTTCTGCATCTATTGAGATTATCATATGTTTTTTTGTAATTTGGTTATTAATATAGTCAATTATGTTAATAGTTTTCCTAATATTGAACCATCCCTGCATTCCTGGTATAAATCCTATTTGGTCATGGTGTATTATTCTGGGAATGATTTTCTGTAATCTCTTTGCTAATATTTTATTTAAGATTTTTGCATCAATATTCATTAAGGAGATTGGTCTATAATTTTCTTTCTCTGTTTTTGTTTTACCTGGTTTAGGTATCAGTACCATGTCTGTGTCATAAAAGGAGTTCCTAGGAGTCCTTCATTCCCTATTTTTTCAAATAGTTTATAGAATATTGGAATTAATTGTTCTTTAAATGTTTGGTAGAATTCACATGTAAATCCATTTGGTCCTGGGGATTTTTTCTTAGGGAGTTGATTAATGACTTGTTCTATTTCTTTTTCTAAAATGGGACTATTTAAGTAATTTATTTCCTCTTCTGTTAATCTGGGCAATCTATATTTTTGTAGATATTCCTCCATTTCACTTAGGTTATCAAATTTATTGGCATACAATTGGGGAAAGTAACTCCTGATTATTGCTCTAATTTCCTCTTCATTGGTGGAAAGTTCTCCCTTTTCATTTTTGAGACTAACAATTTGATTTTCCTCTTTCCTTTTTCTAATTAAATTAACTAGAGGTTTATCTATTTTGTTGATTTTTTCATAAAACCAACTTTCAGTTTTATTTATTAATTCAATAGTTTTTTTACTTTCAATTTTACTAATCTCTCCTTTTATTTTTAGGATTTCAAGTTTGGTATTTGATTGGGGGTTTTTAATTTGTTCTTTCTCTAGCTTTTTTAGTTGCAAGCCCAATTCATTGATTTTCTCTTTCTCTATTTTATGCAAATAAGCATCTAGAGATATAAAATTTCCCCTTATTACCTCTTTGGCTGTATCCCACAAATTTTGGTATGTTGTCTCATGATTGTCATTCTCTTGATGAAATTAGTAAGTGTGTCTGTAATTTGCTGTTTCACCCATTCATTCTTTAGGATAAAATTATTTAGTTTCCAATTGCTTTTTGGTCTATTTTCTCCTGGCCTTATATTGCATGTGATTTTTATTCTGTCATGATCTGAAAAAATACATTTATTATTTCTGCCTTCCTGCATTTGATTTTGAGGTTTTTGTGTCCTAACACATGGTCAATTTTTGTATAAGTTCCATGGACTGCTAAGAAAAAAAGTAAACTCCTTTCTGTCTCCATTTAATTTCCTCCAAAGATCTATCATACCTAATTTTTCTAACATTTTGTTTGCCTCCTTAACTTCTTTCTTATTTATTTTGTGGTTTGATTTATCAAATTCTGAGAGAGGGAGTTTGAGATCCCCCACTATTATAGTTTTGCTTTCTATTTCTTCTTGCATCTCTCTGAACTTTTCCTCTAGGAATTTCCATGCTATACCACTTGGTGCATATATGTTTGGTATTGATATTGCTTCATTATCTATGGTACCCTTTAGGAAGATATAATTTCCTTCTTTGTCTCTTTTAATTGTCTATCTTTGCTTTTACTTTGTCTGAGATCAGGATTGCTACCCCTGCTTTTTTTTTGTTCACCTGAAGCATAATAGATTCTGCTCCAGCCTTTTACCTTCACCCTGTATGTATCTCTATGTTTTAGATGTGTTTCTTGTATACAACATATTGTTGGATTCTGGTTTTTAATCCAGTCTGCTATCTTCTTCTGCTTTAAGGGAGAGTTCATTCCATTCACATTCACAGATAAAATAACTCATTAATTCTGTTTTTCCTGACATCTTATTTACCCTAGCTTATGCTTTTCTCTTTCTTATCCCCTTTCCCTTCTTCCTACTATTTTGTTTTGATAACCACTTCCCTCAAACAATCCTTCCCCTTTAGATCCCCACCCACCGCTTTTTCTCCCCTTTCCCTCCTCTTTCCTTATAAGTATGTCTATTATTACCTCAGAGCCAAATCTGATGAGATGGAGATTAACCCAATTCTCATTCCCCTCCCTTTTTTCCCCTCAATCATTATAGGTTTTCTTTGCCTCTACATGTGATGTAATTTCCCTTATTTTTCCTCCTTTTCCTCTTTTTCCAGTGTTATCCCTTTTCTATTTCTAATTTCTTTTTCAGTTTATCATATCACAATAATCATAAAATCACAATTATCATATCATAATAATCATAAAATCACAGTAATCATATCATAATCATAATGTAATAATAGTTTCATAAAATCAACCCTCATTCGATAAGTATCTATAACATAAATATAGTTCTCAAGACTTTTTTTTTCTTGTTACCTTTTTATGTTTCTCTTGTGTTCTGTGTTTGTAGGTCAAATTTTTTGTTCAGTTCTGATCTTTTCAGTAGAGATAGGTGAAATTCTCCTATATCATTGAATGACCATCTTCTTCCCTGGAAGATAATGCTCATTCTAGCTGGGTAACTTATTCTTGGCTGTAATCCAAGTTTATTTGCCTTTGGAATATCTGATTCCAGGCCCTTCGATCCTTCAAAGTAGAAGCTGCTAGGTCCTGTGTGATCCTAATTGTGGCTCCCCGATATTTAAATTGTTTCTTTCTGGCTTCTGGTAATATCTTTTCCTTGGTATGATAGTTCTGGAATTTAGCCATGATATTTCTGGGGGACTTAATTTTTGGGTTTCTTTCAGGAGGTGATCGGTGGATTGTTTCAAGGAGTATTTTGCCTTCTGGGTCTAAAATATCAGAGCAGTTTTCTTTTATGATTTTCTGGAAGATAGTGTCTAGGGTCTTTTTTTCATCATGGCTTTCAGGAAGCCCTATAATCCTTAGAATGTCTCTACTAGATCTATTTTCCAGGTCAGTTGTTTTACCTAGGAGATATTTCATGTTTTTCTCTATCTTTTCTTTTTTTTGTTTGTTTGACTCATTCTTGAAGTCTTGATGAGTCATTCATTTCCAATTGTTCGATTCTAATTTTTAATGCCTTATTTTCTTTAGTTACTGTTTTTAGTTCCTTTTGCAATTGACCAATTACATTTTTTGTTCATTGCATTCTTTTTTCATTTTTTCTATTTTATTTTGCAGTGATCTCATTTCATTCCCCCATGTTTCTTCTAACTCTCTTTTAAGATTTTTTATGCAATATTCAAAGAAAGCCTTGTGACATGGAGACCAGTTTATGTCTCTCTGTGGGGCTTTTTCTGGAGTTGCTTTACCTTTAGGGGCCTCAGGATTTGAGGTCTGTTCTTCCCTCTCTCCATAAAAGTTGTCTATGGTGAGAGCTCTTTTTGGTTTTTTATTCATTTTTTTAAAGGTGTGAGGTCTGTTTAGGGCAAAGGTGGGACAGCTGCTTTAATTCGCCCTGGGGCAGTTCTGCTGAATGAATTATTTCAGGTACTGGGCAGTTCTGCTGATTGAATTATTTCTGGTGCTGATCAGTCCTGCTGATTGATTGATTGCTTTAAGGTGCCCTGTAATGGCAGCTAGGTCCCATGCTCATCAGGGGTTCAGAGGTTCACAATCTACCCCCCACAAAAGGCAGACCCTCCAAACCACCTGCCCACAACCAGGACAGATTGGCCCAAGAGGCCCCCAGAAGACTCCCAGGTGTATGAAAAGCACAATGCTCCCACTCCTGTTCCGACTCCTGTTCCAGCTCCCTGCTCCAGCTCCCTGCCCTGGTCTCCCTGTGCTTCAGTCTGGGTTCAGCAGACCACCCCCCCTGCCCAATTAAAAGAGACCTGCTTTGAAGTTCTTCCAGAGTATCTTCTTCTAGAATCGTGTTGTCCTCCAGATATTGTGGATTTTTTTGCTTCAAAATCAGTCTAGAGGCTTCATATGTTGTTGGTTTGAGTGAAGGTTAGAGGAGGTTACAGAGACTCCTGTCTGATCTCCGCCACCATGGCTCCACCCCCGGAAGGATTTCATGTAGAATCTTGACTGTGGCTCATTGATACTTGAATTGTTTTTCTGAGTTCCCACAGTATTTTCTCTTTGGTCTGATAATTCTAGAATTTGGTTATAATATTCCTTGGAATTTTCATTTTGCCATCTTTTTTAAAAGGTGATTGGTGGATTCTTTCTATTACTATTTTGCTTTCTGGTTCTAGGATCTTAGGGATTTTTTCTTAATGATGCTTTCCAGGCTCTTTTTTTGCTCACAACTTTCAGGTAGTCTGATAATTCTTTGATTTTCTCTCCTGGATTTATTTTCCAGGTCATTTGTTTTCTCCATTATTGTATTTTTCACTTTTCTTTCTTTTGGTTTTGCTTCATTGATTCTTGATGTCTCATAGAGTCATTAGCTTCCACTTGCCCAATTCTAATCATTTTTTTTTAAATTTCCAAGTACTATCATTATTTCCACAATTTTCAAAGATTCATTGATGAACTGTGGAAAAACGTTACTTCAAATAGCTCCTGTCATAATTTTGCTTACATTTTAGATCTTTGTTCTTGCAGACATATCAACATATTTCTCTTCTATACAAACAATCATTCCTTCCATGATTGAAGGGTCATTCTTAACCTCATTTTCAGAAGTTGGTCTTTACTCAAGAAATGTTTCAGGACTGTTTTTAATTCTGAAAGAATTGCGTTATCCAAAGTAGATGCAGTAGTAATTAAGCATTGTACTTCTCCATGATACACACTCATCATGGTACAAAATGCTGAAATGACTCCTTGGATATTTTTAAACTACCATTTTCAGGAAGCAATTTCATGAAGTTGGTTGTGATGGGGAAAAACCTCTCTTTTTCAATTATATCACTTAGAGTTTTTATCTTAATAGAATGCTTTATATGGGGATTCATAATAGAGTCAACCATTTTGGGTTCCCTCAAAAGTTTTGTTACTCTGAGTAACTCCTTTTCTACCACATCTAGTTTATACTGCTTAGATGCAGCAGAAAAAAGAGCAATGGTATATAGACCTTCCAGACCATAAACTTGAATTGGAGGCCTGAGGAGTTTTGCAAATGGTCTGCCCACTGAAATGGTGAAGCAGCATACCTGTTGAACCCTACTGGCAGCCTTGGCACAGCTATCTTCTCTTGTGGCCATTGTAGGTCAAATTGGATATGTGAAGTGGAAGAAATTCCAAATTCTAATTTTTAGTGACATATGTTCTGTATTTAGCTTTTCCCTTTTTTCTCTATTGCTTGATTTTTTTTGTGAGGTAATTGGAATTAAATGACTTGCCCTGGGTAACACAGCTAGTAATTATTGTGTCTGATTTTGGATTTGAACTGAGATCCTTTTGACTCCAGGACCAGTGCTCAATTTATCTCACTGGCCCAAGAATTTTTAAGCTTAAGATCACTTCATATTCTCCTTTGAGGCTTCACATATAGACATTTTACCATTGTTGTCCTTTTCTGAGTTTATATTCTGATTTTCCCTGTCACCATAGTAGCATTTTATCATCAGGGGCTCTTTTTGGCTATCTGTTCATTTTTTTAAAAAAAACGTGAAATCTGCTTTTAGGTCCCAGGGCACACTTTCCCAAGCTTTTTTTTCTGGAGAATAGAGGCTTTATCACTGACAATTCACCCTTGTCCTGGAAGAACTAGGGGCTTGCTCACTGTTGTTTTGAGCAGTGGTTTTTGGGACTTCTAATTTCCATTCTGTGCTAGGACTGGAGGCCTCACAACTGGCCTGTTGTGCCACTGGCCTTGCTTATTCAGGACTAAGGGGTATTTGTTACTGATCTGTGCTGTAACTAAGATCCTCCCACTAGATTGCCCACACTGTACCTGGGCTGTGCTTCTCTCTTCTTCCCATGAGATAGACCTTTCCTGAAGTTCTGAATTATCTTAAGTTGTAAAATTGTTTCATTTCATCCTTTTGTGAGTTCTGTCACTCAAGAATTCTTTTAGAGGCTTGATTTATTTCTAAGGGAAACGAGCTCAAGCATCTTCCTGACTTCTCTCCAACATCTTGACTCCACCCAATTATATTTTCCCATATTTTATGAAGCATATAGTTTGATTAATATTATTCCTATACTGTTATAGAGGTGCAAGAGTATCTTTGCCAAGAAAACACCAAATAGTGTCACAAAGAGTAAGACAAGTGTGAAATGATTCAACAGAGTGAGATGATTTGTATTTGACCTTAGATCCTGCCATTGCATTGCAGCCACTGTAGTAGAGCTCCTGAACCTAAGCTTCTTGAAATAGAGAAGTTAATCCTCCCTGGCCTTGTAGAGTTGTAAATCATTGCTATCATCAGTCTATAACATTTCCCCCTTCAAGCTTATAGCCTGAAAGCTGAGACTAAACAATAAAATAGTTTGATTGTATCGGTAGTCATGAAAAGGACAGCAGTTTAAGTTTCTATCAACTATGCTCTTTCTACCATTCTTGTATGGACAAATTTCTGTAAGAAAAAAATTCAAGGCTTCCTCTCACCCTAAAATGATAATTACTTTAAGATAGTAGTCTTGATAACTTGACTTCCTGGAAGAGTTTTCCACATTCACTCTACCTCTATTATTATTAGTTATATTTGTTTCCTTATTTTTCTAAAGATAGAGGGGTATGGTAGAGAGAATGCTCAGTTTGGGGACAGATAATAGCTCAGGGACCAGCTATTAACATTTCTGAGTTGAGTAACTATGGATAAAACAATTGGCTCTTCTGAGATGTAATTCTTTCATCTGTAAAATGGGAAAAACTATTTGCCATGCTTACCTAACAGAGGTTTTAGTAGGAAAGCATTTTCACAATCTTACAAGGTGATATAAATGTAAGTTATTAGTGTTCTCACTCTTTGCTTCTGTTTATCTTTCCCCTTCTCTTCCTGATAATAGTCTATTCTTTGTTGGTGAAGATTTCATAAAAAGGTACTATACAAAGGACTATTCTTTCATCTTGCATTGTAGCAATTTCTAGATGTCTCTGTAATTACCGTGGATTATAAAGTACAGAAAAGAAGCCGAGCCCTTAGTGCCATAATCCATTAAAATGTTCAGTCCAGACAATAGATTAAGCTTCTGTGCTTCTAGCATATGTTGCATGGGGAACAGCATGTCACCATTCTCCCTGAGAAAAATGTATTAGGGCCTATCACAGACTAGTCTAGCAAGCAAACCCTTGAGTATGGTTTGTAGAAAATATTATTCTGGATACCCCCTAGAGAAAATGAAGTCATAGCTAGTCTGATAGTGATTTATTCTTTCATTAATAACATATTTCCCATCTATACTAATGATAAATTAGGTCTTTAAGGCAAAAGCTTTTGTTTCTAACCTTGCAGAAGAAAAATGCCCTTGAGTGACTAACATCCTGTCAGATTTCAAAGTGTGAATATTTGGTCTAGCAACAAAATCCTCAAATTTTGCAACATCTAAAGTACATTTGAATACTGGGTTTCTTGGATACACATGGGGAGGAAAGTCGGTAATGATCCTATGCTATAATGTCCACCTTCAGGAAATTGTGATTTTAAATTTGATAATATAAAGCCATAATACTACATCTGTTTTTTGAAAAACTACTCCATTATATCCAAGACTAAAGGTGCAGAGAAAGAATTTATTCATTAAAATTTCCCTATACAGATGAAATTACAAAACTTGTCTTCATGGTTCTCTCTCCAAAAAAAAGGAAATAAAAAGTTGGCTCTATCACTACCTTTGTTCATGTGACTATAGATAAATGAAGGAATTTGGTAAGATGACAGCTGAAACTCTTTCTAAATTTAAAACTGCAATGTTATGGTATAACTTGACTTGGGTGCAAGGGGAGGATTACATTTACTCTATACCCAAGAGAAAATTTATCTATTCCTTAGAGATGAAAGAATAAAAAATTATTATTTGCTTTTAGATTGAGATTAAAATGAAATCCATTCCTATGCAAAGAGTGTGCAATCAATATATGGAGATTATTTTTCTAGTTATAACAAGGTTATGTCTCACTTTATGACCTTGAACATGCACCAATCATTGTTTTCACAGAATCTCTGAGCTGGAAGGGACATCAGAAGATATGTATCAGAATAAAAATCCCTTCCATATAACCAATCAAGTGGTTTTACAGGATTTGTTTGAAAATCTCCAATGAGGAAAAACCATTATTTTCCATTACAATTCTACTTTTGGAGAGCATCATTGTTAGGAAGTTTTTTCTTATGTAGCCCAGATATGGTATGCCATTTCCCATCTATACCACTCCACATTTTATTCCTCTTTATCTCTAGACTAGATCATTCACCTTCACACTATTCCCACTTCCCTCTGACAGAATTGAAAGATGGGCAATAAAAGGGGAGGAATGGTCATATCCATATTTTTAACATTCAATTATTGGGTTCTATGGGAATAATCTTGTTTAGAAGGCATCTTCTTATTATTGTAAGGATGGATAGTGTCCTAATGCTGTGGCTCCTCAGTATTCATTGTTGTGTAATCATAATGATATTTGTAAAGTAGTTGAAGTTATATTTGACTTTTCATGTTCTCATTTAAGGTTTTCTTGCTAAAAATAATGGGGTGCTTTGCCATATCCTTCTCCAATTCATTTTCCATACGAGGAAACTAAGGCAAACAGGGTTGTGACTTGCCTAGGCTTACACTGGTCATAAATGTTTGAGATTAGATTTAAACTTAGACCTAGACTCTAGGCCTGAAACCCTAAATACTCGATTGGCTGTTAAACATGACAGATTTATTAAAAGAGAAGGCAAGACCAACAAGAATTTTTTAAATTAAAAAAAAAATTACTTAGTATAAGGCAAAATCAAGAACAATTTAAATTCACAACCCACCCAAAAACTTGAGTAATAATTTTCCACCAATGGGGCAATATCTGTGGTTATAGGCATATAGGCATATAACATATAATATATGTGCATAAAATGGATATATAACAAACAGTGAGGTCACATGAATTGTATGTGGCCAGGACAATTCATCATTTATTCCCATATGTCTTGATGTCCTTAATCACCATAACTGTCTACATGGCAAATCCTCTTTTATAAAACAAACAACAATGATAAAAAATTATTCTGCTAGATGCCCCTCTATATATGGGCCACTGAAAAGGTATCAAACTATTTACTATGCAGCTATCCTTCAGAAGGTGCTTAGAAAATGTTACTTTATTTTCAAAAATATATAAGCATTTCCAAGAGTGGAGCCAAGAAGAGAAAAGTCAGGAAACTGCTCAAGTTCTCCCAGTTTCCCTCAAAGACCATGTGAAACCGAGACTTCAAACTGAGTCTGATGGAATGAAACCATGCTCTAGTTCAAGATCAGTCTCACTGGGATGAAAAAGAGTATTCAGTCCAGCTCAGATAGGCTGTGGGAAAGCTGGTGAGAGGATCTTAATCACAGCAAATTAGCAACTAAGACCCTCAGTCCTGACTCAGTAGAGGAGCAAATCAGTGGGGGAGTTTCCAGACCCAGCTCAGAAGGCAAACTCTGGAAAACCAGGCAGTTTCCTGAAAAGAATAGGCAAAGTTACTCCCTCTAAACACAAGGCTCATGGCCAAGGCTCAGATTTGCATAGGAAACTTGGGACAGCCCCATCTTTATCCCAGAAGTGTATCTCCACCTTAAAAGTAAAAAAAAAGAGGAAATACCAAAAGAAAATGAATGAAAATGAGCAAGAAACAGAAAAGAACTTTGACTCTAGAAAGCTACTATGGTGACAGGGTAGACCAAAACACAAACAAAAAAAATGGAATATAGACTGTGCAGAGAAGAAATCTCAAAGAGTGATATGAATTGATCTCAATTCAATTCTTGGAAATGTTCATAAAATACTTTAAAGGCAAATGAGAGAGTTAGAAGAAAAAAAATGAGAAAGTAAATGAAAGATCAATAACTTGGAAAATGTGAAAAAAATCATCTGAAGAAAACAATTCCTTAAACAGTAGAATTCATCAAATGGAAAAAGAGCTACAAAAGCTAAGAAAATCACACAATAAAAACTAGAACAGAGCAAATGGAAGTTAATTACTTTGTGAGACAGCAAAAATAAATCAAACTAAAAAGAATGTAAAAATGGAATAAAATGTGAAACATTTTGTTGGCAAAACAGTGAACCTAGAAAATAGATCTAGAAAAGACAATTAAATTTTTTTTGGCCTACCTGAAGACCATGATCAAAGAAAGAGTTATGGATAGCATTCTAAAAGAGATAATTAAGGAAAATTGTCCTGATATTCTAGAAACAAAGGGAGAAATACTGATTGAAAGAATCCATCCATCATCTTCAGAAAAAGATCCCACAAAGAATACCCCAAGGAATATTGTTGTGAAAATCCAAAATTAAATATAGATTTAATTTAAAAAAAGATTTTCCTCAATCTCAGGAAAAAAAAATATTGCAAGCTACCAGACAAAAACAATTGAAATACCAAGGAGCAACAGTCAGGATTATCCAGGATCTGGCAGCTTCTACAATAAAGAATAGGAGTCCCTGGAATACCATATTCTGGAAGGCAAAAGTACTAGTATTACATCCAAGAATTAACTACTCAGTGAAATTCAGCATCATCTTTCAAGGGAGGATATGGAGCTTCAATGAAGTAAGAGAATTTTGAACATTTCTATTGGGGAAAAAAAAAAACAAACCTAGAACTAAACATAAAATGTAATCTAAAAAAAAAACAGGGCTCAAGAGAACTATAGAAAGATAAACAGGAGAAAAATATACTATTTAAAAGTGAAACTGTTTACATCTATAGATGAGAAAACAATATCTGTAACTCTTGAGATCTGTATCTGTTACTGGGGCAGACAGAAGGAAGCATCACATGGACTGAAGATGTGACTGTGCATAGACTCAGGTGTGATGACACCAAAGAAAAAGACATTATGTGGTGGAAAAGGGTCGTACTGGAAAAAGAGGAAAGGGGAGATAAAAGGGAGAAAATAGTTCATATGAAGAGATACAAAAGACCTATTATAATTGAGGGTAAGAAGGGAGGGAAATGAGCATTTTCTGAAGCTTGATCTCAACAGATTTGGCTTTAAGGGGAAATAACTTAATCATTCATTTGAGTATAGAAACTTATCTAATCCTATAAAGAAGTAGGAGGAAAAAGAGGAAAAGAAATGTAAGAGACAGAATAGAAGGGAGGGCAGAAACATTAGGGAAAAAAGTAAGCGAAGGCAAGGGTTAACAGAAGACAAGGTCGTGGGTGGAGTGGATTAAAAAACATGAGTAAGAGAAAGGGAGAGGAGTGATAGGAGGTAAAGTAGTGGGTAGGTTGGATAAAAAACAGGACTAAGGACAGAGTGGAAAGGGAACAAAAGTATATAGGAGAAAAATAGGATGGAGGGAAATACAGAGGAAGTAATCATATCTGTGAATGTGAATGGGATGAACTCTCCCATAAAATGGAAGTGAAAAGCAAAGTGGATTTAAAAATAGTTATCTTACAATATGTTGTTTACAAGAAATACACATTTAACACAGAGATACAAATACAAAGTCAAGGTAAAAGACTGGAACAGAAATTATTATGCTTCAGCTGATTTTTTTTAAAAAAGCAGAAATAGTTAATTCTGATCTTAGATAAAGGAAAAGTAAAAATAGATTTTATTAAAAGTGATAGGAATGAAAGGATATCTTGATAAGGTTACCATAAATAATGAATTAGTTAGTATACTAAATGTGTCTGAACCAAGAGGTAAAGCAGCAAATTACTAGAGAAGTTTTTAAACCAATTACAAGAAGAAATAGCAAAATTATTCTAACAGATAATTAACAGAGCAAAATTCTAATTTTGTATATTTATACAAAAATATAAATTTCCCAGGTTAACAGAAGAGGAAATATATTATTTAAACAATATTAATTTAGAAAAAAAAATTGAAGAAGTCATTAATGAACTTCCTAAGAAAAATCTCCAGAGCCAGAGGGATTCACAAGTGAATTCTACCAAACATTTAAACTCTGCCTAAATTGGTTTACTTATTCACTGCCATACCAATAAAACTAACAAAACATTATTTTATAGAACTAGAAAAAATAACAACAAAATTTATTTGGAAGAAGAATAGGTCAAGAATATCAAGAGAATTAATAAAAAAGTACAAAGGATGGTTGCTTCACATTATCAAATTGAAAAATTTATTATTATAAAGCAGAAATCATCAAAACCATTTGGTACTGGCTAGGAAATAGAGTGGTGAATCAGTAGAATAGATTAGACACACATGACCCAATAATCAAGGCCCATAGAAATCTACTATTTGATAAATCCCCAAACTCCCACTTCTAGAATAAAAACTCACTATTTTACAAAACTTAGGGGTAAGACTTCAAAATGGTATGTTAGAAACTTGGCATAGACCTGCATCTCACACCCCATACCAAAATAAGGTCAAAATGGATACATGATTTAAGCATAAAAATGATACCATAAACAAATTAGGAAAACCAGGGATAATTTATCCATCAGATTTTTTGAAGAGAGGAATTTATGAACAAAGAAGAACTCGAGGACATTATGAAAAGCAAAATGGGAAACTTTGATTACATTAAATTAAAAAAATTAAATTAAAAAAGAAATAAGATTAAAAGGGAAGTATAAACTTGGGGAAAATCTTTCCAGCCAGTATTTGTGACAAAGGTCTCATTTCTAAAATACATGAAGAACTATATCAAATTCATAAAAAATGTCATTTCCCAATTGATAAGTGGTCAAAGGATATGAATAGGCAAATTTCAGATGGTGAAATTAAAGCTATCTATTGTTATATGAAAAAATGCTCTCAGTCGATTAGAGAAATGCAAATTAAAACAACTCTTTCACATGTCTCAGATTGTCTAAGATGATTGGAAAAAATGATAAATGTCGGAGAGGATGTGGGAAAACTGGGACACTAATGCATTGTTGGTGGAGTTGTGAAATGATTAAACTATTTTGGAGAGCAATCTGAAATTGTGCCCAAAGGGTTATAAAACTGTGCATACCCTTTGATCCAGCAGTGCCAATTCTGGGTTTGTATCATAAGGAAATCATAAAAAAGGGAAAAGGACCCACATGTGCAAAAATGTTTCTAACAGCTCTTTTGTGGCAGTAAAGAATTGGAAAGTGAGTAGATGCTCATCAGTTGGGGAGTGGCTGAATAAGTTGTCGTATATGAAGCTAGTAGAATACTATTGTTCTATAAAAATGATGAACAAGCTGATTTTAGAAAGGCCTGGAAAGGTTTGATTGAACTGATGCTGAGCGAAGTAAGCAGAATCAGGAATACATTGTAACCAATAACAGAAAGAATGTGCAATGATCTATTATGAAAAACGTGGTTCTTCTCTGTGGTTGAGTGATGCACAGTAATCCCTATAGCCTTGGGACAGAAAATGCCATCTGCATCAAGAAAAAGAACAAAGGAGACTAAATGTAAATCAACCCATGCTTTGTTCACTTCTTTTTTCTGTTTTTTTTTTTCCTCTCCGATAGTTTTTCTTTTTTGCTCTCATTTTTTTCTCTGCCAACATGATTCATAAAGCAATGTGTGTTAAAATAAATCATATATATATAAAACCATAAGTTCCCAGAAGACTGTAAAATATACTCGTTTTGTTAATCCTTCCCTTTTATTATCCTGAGAGTAAAAAGGGGCATCACAGGTATTCAGTTATCCCTTCTCTGTGGCTATAAATGTCAAGAAAGGCAATAATCCCAGAAAATTCTTCAAATAGAAAAGAGGTTTGCTTTCCTTTAATCATCTTTCTAAAATGTATACCTCTCCCTTCCAAATACTTAACCTTCTCTCTCATTAAACTTGCTTATCAACTATGCCCAGTTTTCATGTTTCTGTATTCTGTCTTATTCACAGGTTCTCCTTTATAAAACACGGTTCCCAGAACTGACTGCCTTACTCCAGATATTCTGAGCAGAATACAACAGAACCATCACTTTTCTAATCCTGGACATCATACTCCTCAATATAGCTAAAGGTTACATTAGAATTCTTTTTGTCTTGTATTTTTCATGTGACTTATATTGAATTTAGTATACAGTAAAATATCAAGATCTTTTTTAGTTGAATTGTTATTGCAATTCCCACTTCTCATACTTGTGACATTGATTTATTTAGCCCAGGTCTAATAATTTATGTACATTCCTCTGATGCTTAATCTTATTATATTTTCTTATTATTCTAACTCCCCAAGATCTTTTTGGATTATAATGCTGTTATCCAGCATTATAGTTAATCATTATTTCTATCTTTATAACATCTATAACTTTGATAAGCATGTCATGCCTTCCTTTACTCAAGCTTGAAAAGTCACAAAAGAGGGTCAAGCAAAGATTATGTTTTTCAACAAAGAGTTTATTCCAGTGTGATTTCTTACCATTTGCATATGATCTTGTCCCATATTAAGTCAACAGTATTATTTCATAAGCTTTCTCTTTTCCACAAGAATAACATAAAATAGTTTTTCAAATCATTGGCCAAAGACTAAGTGAACTCTGCCTACAACATTCCTATAATCATCTAGTCTGGTAATATAATCAAAATGATAATACTGATTCTCAATAGAATGGAACTCTCAACAAAGACATATTTCTGTTTCCTCCCCAATTGCTTAATAGTCTTTTCTCATTAAGACTTGTATATCACTTTTACAACAAAGATATTTCTTATAGGATTATCAGGGCCTTCTCCCAGGCAAAATCAGTGAATTTAGATGTGGAAGAGACTCTAAGACCCATATGATAGAAATTCAATGGCTCCTTCTCAGAGCGCATCATTGTAGTTAAACAGCTTTTCATCTTTATACTCTCTTACTCACCTACTCCCTTTTCATTTCAGTGTAGTCCTTCTTTATTGTCAAATTCTTTGACATATGTTTTCAATTATTACTTATATGTAGATTATTCCATCTTTAGCTCTAACTTAACAACAATGAGTAACATGTATATCTATATCTATATACACATACATTCATACATACATATAAGTGGGTGTGTCACATACACACATACATATACACATTTCATATGTAAATTATATACATATATACATACATGTTTAGCATTTTATTATCCCTCAGTTATATGTTAAACAATTTTACATTCATTTTTAAAACTTTGAATTCAAAATTTTTTCTTCCTTCTTCCTCACCTCCCTAATTAAGAAGGAAAATAATTTGATATGGTTCATACATGTGTAGTCATGCAAAATATATTTCTATATTATTCATGTTGTGAAAGAAAACATAACCTCCCCAGACCCTCAAAAAATATAAAAAAGTATGCTTAAATCTGTATTCAGACACCACCAGTTCTTTCTCTGGGGATAGAGAACATTTTTCAACATGTCATTCTTGGATTGCATTGCTGAAAATATCTAATTAATTCACAATTAGTCATTTTGAAATATTGCTGTTACTTTGTATACAGTATATGTCATTTTGTATCAGCTTTTGTAAGTCTTTCCGAAGTTTTCTGAGAGCATGCTATCCCTAATTTGTTTTTTTTTTAATTTACATCTAATTTTGTTTTATTTTTAATAGCATTTTATTTTCCCCCAATTACAAGTCAAGAAAAAAAAATTAGCATTCAGTTTTACAAGATTTTGGGTTCCAGATTTTTCTCCCTCCCTCCCTCCACTCTCCTCTTCTAAAAATGGGAGACAGTTTGATATAGTTTATGCATTTACTATCACACAAAACATATTTCTCTATTAGTCACAGTTGCAAAAGAAGAAACAGATCAAAAGGGAAAAAACACAAAAAAATAACAAAGTGGAAAAATATGCTTTGATCAATATTCAGAGTCCAACAGTTTTTATCTAGATGTGGATAGCATTTTTCTGCATGAGTTTTTGTACTTGTCTTGGATTATTGTGTTGCTGAGAACTAAATCATTCATAGTTGAATATCACATAATATTGATGATACTGGTTACAATGTTTTCCTGGTGTTGTTCATTTCACTTTGTATTAGTTTGTATAAATTTTTCTATGTTTTTTCTGAAATCTGCCTATTCATCATTTTTTAAAAATTGTACATTAGAATTTCATTACATTGATATTTGTATTTTATACAGTTTTTTATACTGACATCTGTGCTCTAAATCACTTTTGATTAGAGAAATGCAATTTAAAACAACTCTGAGATACCACCTCACAGTTATCAGCTTGGCTAATATGACAAAAAAGTTAAAAGATAAATGTTGCAAAGATTGTGGGAAGATTGGGACACTAATGCATCATTGATGTAATTGTGAATTATCCTAACTCTTCTGGAAGCAATTTGGAACTATGCCCAAAGGGCAATCAGATTGTACTAATCTATGTTCCAGTAATAGAATTGCTAGGTCTATATCCCCAAAACATCATAAAAAGTAGAAAGGGCCTATAGATGCAAAATTATTTATAGCAGTCCTTTTTTGGCAGTATAGTAATTTAATTAATTTATTTAAGGGATGCCCATAAATATCAATATTTTTTCATTAATTCCCTTGACATTCTTGACCTTTGTTCTTACAGATGACTTTTGTTATTGTTTTTCTAATTTGAATTGTTAAGGTACTGAATAAGTATTAGTTTAGGTAGCATTATCATTTTGATTATATTGGCTTGGCCTTGCTATGAGCAATTAATATTTTATGAGTTATTTAGATCTGATTTTATTTGTGTAAAAAGTGTTCTGTAATTGTGTTCATATAGTTCCTGAGTTTGTCTTGGCAGGTAGATTCTCAAGTGTCTTATATTGTTCACAGGTATATTCAATGTAACTTTCCCTTTCTATCTCTTGCTACTGTGCTTTGTTGGTCATATAAAGAAATGCTGATGACTTATGTGGTTTTATCTTTTAATCTGTAATTTTGCTAAAATGGTTATTTCTACTACTTTTTAGGTGATTCTCTAGAGTTCTGAAAGTATACCATTATATCATTTTCAAAGAGTTATAATTTTGTTTCCTCATTGCCTATTTTAATTCATTGATTGTTCTTATTGCGATAGCTAATATTTCTAATACTATATTGAACAGTAGTGGTAATAATGATTATCCTTACTTCACCCCTGATTATATTGGGAAGGCTTCTAGTTTATTCCTATTACAGATAATTTTTGCTGAGGTTTTCAGATAGATACTGTTTATCCTTTTCAGGAATCTTCCCTTTATTCCTTTGTTATCTATTGTTTTTAAAAGGAATGGTGCTGTATTTTGTCAAAAATTTTCAGCATCTAGAGTTAATTTATGACTTCTATTGATTTTGTTATTTATATGGACAATTACATTGACAGTTTTCCTTAAATTGAACAAATCCTGCATTCCTGGTTTAAATCTTACCTGTTCATAGTGTATAATTTTTGTGAGATATTGCTGTAATCATCTTGCTAGTATTTGTTCAAAATTTTTTCCATCAATATCCATTAGGAAAATTGGTCTATAATTTCCTTTCTCTGTCTTACCTCTTTCTGGTTTAGTTGTCAGCACCATATTTGTATCATAAAAAGAGTTTGGTAGAACTTTTTATTTTCCTATTTCTTTCCCAAATAGTTTATATAGTAGTGGAATTAATTGTTCTTTAAATATTTGTAGAATTCTCTAGTGAACCCATCTGACCTTGAGTATTTTTTTCCTAGATACTTCATTAAAGGCTTGTTCAATTTATTTTTTTTAAAAGATGGGGTTATTTAGGATTTCTATTTCCTGATCTATTAATCTAGTAATCTAGTCAAGTGATATTTTCACAAATATTCATAAATTTTGCTCAGATTCTCAGATTAATTGACATTCATTGGGTAAAACATTTTCTAATTATTATTTAAATTTATTCTTATTGGTGGTGCTTTCATCCTTTTCATTTTTGATATTGGATATTTGGTTTCCTTTTTCTTTTTAAAAATCAAATTAATCAATGGCTTCTATATCTTTTTTTTTTCATTAAAAGAATCTCTTGGGGGTGTGGAGCCAAGATGGCGAACTGCAGACAGTGTTCTCTGTGAGCTCCTGAGACCTTCCCTCAGACCCAGACAAATTGAGCCTCCGAACTGGTTCTGGGGTGAGGGCTCCACCAAACACTTGGAATACAATTCACTTCTATCAAATATCTACTTCGAAAGAACTCCAGAGGTAAGTTTTAGATGGGCAGGGTATCCAGCAGCTCCCAGGGCTCAGATGCCAGTGCTCAAACGCCAGTGCGCAGCTGGGGTGCAAGTCTGGGGCTGGGGTGGACCAGAAGATTTTAGGCTGCCAGGAAGTCCCTAGGAGATGCTTAGGCCACTTTGCTCTGCTTGTGAGCAGGTGCTTTGGCAGATCTACCTTTGGTAAAGCGTGGATTGAGAACAGCTGAAAGCGTGGTCCTAGTGCTGATGTAGCTAGATCAGCCCCAGACTGGAAGTCAACTCGGCAAACTGCCCCAGGGCAAATTGAAACTGCTGCAGAATTCCCTGCTGGTGACTGATACCTCAGCTGAAAACCATGAGCAAGAAGCAGAAGAGAACTCTCATCACAGACAGCTTTTATGGAGAGAAAGTAGAGAAGTCCCCAGATCCTGAGATTCTGAAAACAATCTCAGATGAAATCAATAAAGCAGACATGAGTTGGTCCCCTTTTCAGAAAGTTTACCTGGAAGATTGCATAAAGAATCTCAAAAGAGAGCAAGAAGAAGATTGGGGAAATAAATTGAGAGCAGTGCAGGAAGGAAATATCTCCCTGCAACAGAGATGTGAAAAACTGGAACATAAATCTGGTGAATTGGAAAAAGACAAAAATTCACTGAAAAACAAAATTGATGAATTGGAAAAAGTCACCAACTCACTAAAAAATAAAAATAGTGAATTGGAAAAAGATAAGTCACTGAAAAACAAAATTAGTGAATTAGAAAAAGAACAATTCATTGAAAAATAAAATTGGCAAAATGGAAAAAGAATGCAATGAACCAAAAAATTCAATTGGCCAGTTACAAAAGGAGCTTAAAAAGATAACTGAAGGAAATAATACCTTAAAAATTAAAATTGAACAAATTGAAATGCATGACTTAATAAGACTTCAAGAATCAGTCAAACAAAAACAAAACAATGAAAAAATAGAAGAAAATATAAAATATCTCATAGGAAAAACAACTGACTTGGTAAACAGATCCAAGAGAGACAATCTAAGGATTATTGGACTCCCTAAAAGCCATGATGAAAAAAAGAACCTTGATGCCATCTTCCAGGAAATCATGAAAGAGAATTGCCCTGATGTTTTAGAATCAGAAGGCAAAGTTGGCATTGAAAGAATTCACCGATCACCTTCTGAAAGAGACCTCAAAATTAAAACCCCAAGGAATATAGTGGCCAAATTTCAGGACTATCGCACCAAGGAAAAGATATTGCAAGCTGCTAGAAAAAAAACAGTTCAAATACTGAGGAACTGTCATTAGAATTACACAGGATCTGTCAGCTTCCCACATTGAAGGATCGAAGGGCCTGGAATCAAATATTGTGAAAGGCAAAAGAACTTGGATTACAGCCAAGAATAAGCTATCCAGCTAGAATGAGCAACATCTACCAGGGAAGAAGATGGTCATTCAATGATACAGGAGACTTTCACCTATTTCTAATGAAAAGACCAGATCTGAACAAAAAATCTGACCTCCAAACACAGAACTATAGAGAAGCATAAAAAGGTAAAAAGGAAAGAACTCTGGAGAACTATATCTCTACTAGGGATACACTTAAAGAATGGGGGTATAATTTGATTTTACTTTGATAATAATGAAAAATAAATTAGAGGTGGAAGGTATATCATACTGTAAAAAGGGGGGAGGGGAAAGGAGGTAAAATAAAGTAAAAAAAGGAGGTATGGGCAGCTAGGTGGCACAATGGATAGAGCACCAGCCCTGAAGTCAGGAGGATCTGAGTTCAAGTCTGGTCTCAGACACTTAACATTCCCTAGCTGTGTGACCCTGGGCAAGTCACTTAACCCCAATTGCCTCAGCCAAAAAAAAGGAGTTAAAATAAGACAAAGTCTCATTAAGAGACATAGAAAATCTAATATAATTGAGGGAAAGAAGGGAGGGCGATGAGTATTGTGTAAATCTTACTCTCATTAAATTGGCCTCTAAAAGAGTATGTCAGACACATTTGATTTCAAGGAAAAACTTGGCCCTCTATATAGCGAAGTAGGAGGGAAAGGAGGAAAAGAAAGTGATAAACTAATAGAAGGATTCGGGGAAAGTTGTAAAAAAGAGGGAGGGTTCTAAAGAGGGGAGGGCTGTTAGAGGGAGGTAGTCATTAAAAAACATAATACTGAGGAAGGGGGAAGGGAGTAAAGGGAAAGGGAAGAAAAAAATATCTTTGGTTAAATAAGATAGCAGGAAACATAGATACAGTCATTTTAACTGTGAATGTGAATGGGCTGCACTCTCCCATAAAAAGGAAAGGGATAGTGCAGTGGATTAAAAGCCAGAATCCTACAATATGTTGTTTACAAGAAACACATCTAAAACATAGAGATACATACAGAGTGAAGGTAAAGGGCTGGAGCAGAATCTTTTAAGCTTCAAGTGAACAAAAAAAAAGCAGGGGTAGCAATCCTTATCTCGGGTCAAGTAAGAGCAAAAATAGATCTGATTAAAAGAGATAAGGAA